>JAPKLY010001089.1:43094-70404 GCA_026898435.1 Prunella vulgaris
AAGAAGAAGAAGAAGAAGAAGAAGAAGAAGAAGAAGAAGAAGAAGAAAAATGACGAAGAAGAAGAAGAAGAAGAAGAAGAAGAAGAAGAAGAAGAAGAAAAAGAAGAAGAAGAAGAAGAAGAAGAAAAAGTAGAAGAAGAAGAAGAAGAAGAAAAAGATCAGACAGAAGAGAGAATAGATCCAACTAAAGAGGTGATTCCGGAGGATGTTGGACAGGCTGATGATGGAAAGGATGTGGTGGAGGGAGAAATTGATCCCGATATGGATGAAGAAGTGAATGAGAGTCAGAGTCATGAGGAAGAAATAGATGAGCATGGTGAAGGAATGGATGTTGATACTGAGCAGGAAAAAGATGATGCAGGTCATCATGCTGTTGAAGTCTGTGACAAATCTGGTGACCAATTTCGTGATGAGTCTGCTGTAGGAGCTGGTAATGAGGCTGGTGATGAAGCTGGTAATGAGGCTGCTGATGAAGCTAGTAATGAGGCTGGTGATGAAGTTAAGGATGGAGGTGGTGAAGGTAGTGGTGTACAGATTGATGAAGAGGCTGCTGCTTTCAATAATTTGATTTCAGGTTTTGGAGACCCGTTTGGGTTTTTGAGTCCCTTTATTGAAATGGAGAAGGTCAACTAACGTGGATTGGAGCGTCATGAAATGGAGCTTGTGGATTATGTTTTTCATTACAAGGAAAATATGATGTAAGTTATCTTTTTTCATTCTTATAGTAACACTATTTGTTCTATGTAGTAACATATAAAAATGTTGAAAGTAACATATTTTTTTATTTTTCTTTAAAATTATTTTTAATACTAATAACATGTATTTTTTTATCTGAGGAGTTTTTTGTTTCAAAAAAATATCATGTATCTCGTCTCTTGAGAATATATGCTAACAATGCTGCCGCAAACTGAGATTGCACACAATGTCTTGATTGTTGGTTGCATTATGGCTCGCTTTGGAAGATCTGTTTCATCATCTTCTTCTGTTGTGTCTCGGTTTGTGTTTGGGCTGGATTATAGTGTAAGTTTTTAATTTTTCTTTCTTTTTTTTGTGTTTTTTTTAAAACTTTTTTTTGTATTGTATTTTTTTGTAGATACCGCTGAATGATATATTGAGGAAGAAATGTTCTTTGACTGATAATGAATCTCACATTTTTGGTGCGTGGAGAAACTGGGTTGAGTCAACCTCTATTGACAAGTTTATGAGTGCTGATATGGTAAAAAATTCATTAAAATTTAACATTTTTATTGTTAGTAACACAAATATTCTTATAAAGTAACATATGTTATTACTATATATTAACATAAATAGTAAAAAAAAATCTTGTTTATTAATCACTTTCTGTTATTTAGTTATATGTAAATTTGTTAGAATAATTATTATTTTACTTGTGAAATGCGTATTATTTATTTTTAACATGCATATTATTGTTTTGTACGTACATATATATTACTGTATAGTAACATATATTTTTGTGAAAGAGAAAACATATATGTATTTATTTATACTTTTTTTTTCCAGATTTTTCTTCCTTTTTGTATATATGGTCATTATGCACTCTCTGTTTTTAACTTCACCTTGGGCAAGATCCAATACCTTGATAATCGGATCCATGTCGATCAGAAGACATATGATGACTGCGTCGTTATGCTGGTTAGTGTACAAATATTCTTCTTTCTTATTACATTCAAATTAAATATATTTAATATTTTTGTTAACTTTCAGAAAAAGTACATGTGGAAATTTTTGGGTGATATGAAGCACCCTAAAGCTGGTTTGGTTAAGAAATTCTTTGTTCAGACAATGAGGCTGTCTTGGAGGTCCAATGAGCAGAATAATGATTGTGGTGTGTTTTTTATGCACCACATTTTTAATTTTCAAGGTGAACTTTACGAATGTCCAGAGCTTTGTAAGGTAATTATTTATTTCTTTATTTTTTCTTTGAAAAACATTTCTATATAAATTAGTAACACAATAATGTCTAACTAGTAACATATATTTCTTGTTATATAATTTATTATTTATTTTTTACAGGCTGCTTTCAGGATCTTTTTGAGGTGTAGTTTCTTTTCGAAGTTTGTAGCATCTGATGTCAATGTAGAGCGGATTAATATTTTTAAGAAGGTGATGGATTTTTACATCAACAAACATGCTCTTATTGCTGCTTCGAAAGAAAATACCCTGGGCGAGAAGAAAAGAAAACGAAATGAACTGATTACATATGGCAAGAGAAATCTAAGATTGAATAGGAACAAGTAGATTTTAATACTGTTCTTTGGTTGTGGTGGGTGTTTGTTTAAGAATTGATACTGTTGTTGGTTTTCTGTTAACATGATGATCCTGTTAACAGTTTTTGGTTGTGGGGGTGGTGAATATTTGATGGTATTTTGGATATTTTGATGGTGGTTGATGTGTTTTGGGGGATTTTGATGGATTTTTGTATAGTTTATATGCTGATGTGTATAGTCAGGAGGGTTTTTGTATATACATCTGGATTTGGTAATTTGTGGGTTAATTTTTGACATATACTGTGGTTAAGGAATGAAGGTTTGTGGGTAAGGAATAGTACACTAGTCTTGGTTTAGGAATGAAGTTTTTATGTAATTTTACATTTACTGTTGTTAATATAGTTAATATCTCTTGTTTAAAAGTATTATGCTTATATCTTCATTTGTCTGATGTTACTCTTTATTTTTTCTGATTCACAGGGTTATTTTTTTAGGTATTATATTGTGCTGGGAATTCACCCAGCATAAGATATAAAAATTTAAATAACAACACACTTGTTTTATTAAATACTGTAACATTTTTTTATGTAATATACTCATATGTTTTTTAAAAATCAGTTTTTGATAAAAAATCTGGGAGTCTGAATCAAGACTATTGAGGTAATTTTACAAATTTTTACTTATATTTTTTGAAATCAGAAGTTTATATGATTATTAACACATTTTATTCTAAATGGTAACATATATGTAATGCAATAGTAACATATATCCATGTTAAATGTAACATAGGTATAAAGTAACATAATTTATGTTTTTTTGTAACATATAACCAAGTGAATTGTAATATATATTTTTATTGTAATAGAAAAATCATTAACATAAAACCAAGTTAACATAAACATAGTTTATTATATTTTGTAATATGAATTTAAGGAAAAAATAACATAAATTTTCAGTAACACAATTCATGCAATTTTGTAACATCGATTTAAGTCAAAAGTAACATAGATTGTAATTATCGTATAAGCATTGATAACAATAAAACAAGTGTATTTTAACAACTGTAAACAATTAATTTTATTGTAACACAACTTATTATATATTGTAACATGAACTTAAGGGAAAAGTAACATAAATTTTCATTAACACAATTCATGCAATTTTGTAACACTGACTCAAGACAAAAGTAACATAACCTTTTGTACAAAATCCAACATTTTATTGTATTAATGAAATAAACTATAGATAATGAGTTTTTTGGTTTTATATCAAATGAGCATTTGGTGTCTTAGTACCATATTCCATTGGCAATGTTGTCTTCTTTTTTTTGCTTCCTCTGAAGTAGTCTTTTATTCTTGCTTTTCTTGTTTCTGCCTTTGTGTATTTGTCCCAATTTCTGCCTTTGCATTTTTTGTCCACCTCCTACATATGTATTGACTCGGTATTTCTTGTACCAAGTTAATGTGGAGCACCTGTATACAGTGACAACACAACATCCCACATTCTTCATTTTTTTTGCAGCTGTATTGTATTCTGGTCATCATTTGCTCAAAAACAACTCTATGAACATCCCCTTTTACATTGACATCATACACAAGTGTAGTATCTTTTATGCCCACCTCTTGCGAAGTACACGATAAACTCTTTAGGAACTAGGGATGACAATGGGGCGGGTTCAAACCCGGACCCGCCACTAACCCACCCGTACGGGCCGGGTAAAAACCTAGTCAAACGGGTTGCGAGGCGGGTTTGGACCCGTTTGACCTAAAACCCGCCGGGTCTGGGACAGGTCATGGTATTAGGTGGACCCGCACCGAATCCGCCCCGCATATAATATATGTATATATATATTAAATATATAATAATCAAATGAATACATAATATTATATATGTATAATAAAATATATGAAAATTAGGCTATTAATTAATATATTTATTAAAATATTATATTAGATATGCTCATAAAGTCACGAACAAAAATTGTACAAGGGCTCATTAATTGATTTTATCATTTTAATTTTCATTGAACAATATATGTATGATTTAAATATTTAGATTTAATATGTTGAAACTTGAAATTGACTATTTCGTGTATTTATTGTTGTTTATATCATTTAAATACATATTGATGTTATGTTTAAAATTTAAGATATTTTTTGTAATGTATTTGATATGTTTAATAAAAATAGGCAGATATGCGGGTCGGGGCGGGTAAAACCCGCCTGGTTCATGGGGCGGGACCAACTCTAATTAAGATGGGGCGGGGCAAGTCCCGGGTCCAAAAAATTCCTACCAGGGCGGGTCCTGAGACAGGCCAAATCCGTCCCAGACCCGCCCCGTTGCCATCCCTATTAGGAACTCATTTTCAAAGGTACCGAATAGGGTCAGTGTGTAAATTTCTAAAGCATGCTTCACTATTCCATTTAGAGTAAGTCTCTTGTGCACCAATTACATGGTGCAACTTAAGTTCATTTTTTAAAAGTTAAACAAAATACTACTGAAAAGTTAAACTGTAAAAGATACACTTTTCAGTAATAACCTGTGTAACTTTTCAGTAGTATTTTGTTTAACTTTTAAAAAATGAACTTGAGTTGCACCATGTAACTGGTGCATACAAGACTAATCCTTCTATTTATCATCAGAGTTGATTGTGGCTTCATACGTTGACATTGGAATTCATCATTTGCCTCATTTGCTCTCCAAGCCTTGACCATTTTCTCAAATATTTCATTTAATTCAGTCAAGCAGTGGTCTTCCTTGAGTTAAAAGATATCGAACTATTTGCACTCTCGCTTCGTTGTGAGGATCTTATTCCAACTGAAAAAAATCCTTGCTCAATGACGTGCACCATTTCTCCGTTAACGTGTATAACCTTGTAAACCAAGCATTGTTCTGCAGGTTATATTCCGTAATCATCCCTTTCCAACTGTTCTCAAAATCATTCCTATCGATGCAGCCCGACAAACACTTGTTGAACAATTCCTTAAATTTGTTATTGCTCTTTAGTTGTGCAAACTTGCTCACTACATTCTGTTGTAGGTGCCATAGACATAGCATGTGCCTTGTTTATGGGAAAATCTGAATAGTAACACAGTTTATACATATATGTAACACGCAGTATAATTAAAGAGTAACATAAATATAAAGTAACATAAATTATACTATATAGTAACACTATATATTCAGTAACACACAAGTATTTTTGACATACCCTTTCTATTGCCTTTGAAATTGCTAGATCCTGGTCTGTGAATATTGTTATTGGACTTCTTCCACCCATGGATTTCTTGAAAACCGTAAACAAACACTCAAAATTTTCTGTTTTTTCATACGATAAAAATGCAATTCCAAACATTATATTTTTCCAATGGTTGTTTATCCCAACAAATGGTGAACAAATAAGATCATACCTATTGGTCTTATAGGTTGTGTCAAAGACCAAAACATCCCCATATATCTCCAAATCCTCTTTCATCATCGAGACCCTCCAAAAAACATTACTCTATCCGCCCTCTTCATTCATTTGGACCTTGTAGAAGAATTGATCTTTCTGCTCCTCTTGATTCTGTATCAAATCCATGAATGTCTTTTCATCACCACCCTCTATACTGCTTCTTTTAGTACGGTTCACAAAGTTCAAATAGTGTCTCATCGTGTGTCCAACCTGTTCTTCTCTTCCAGCACTATAAGCTAGATAGCGGAAAGAATCTGCTGGTCTTATTCCAGATAATATCATTTCATTGATTACTTCAGCCTTTCCACCCGTGATTGCTCTCTCGGAACGATGTAAATGGTTCCATTCCTTTCTAGTTAATGTATGATTTTGCTCAATGATGTATTTTATTACTTCATACTTCCCACATTCAGATAATCTTACCTTCATCTTTGCCTTGCAGTCTGTTCTTGTTTCTCCGTTCCTTCAGTTTATGGCTGTCTCTTTAGTTGTTGTTTCTTCAATCTTAATCTTTTTACCACTGCACGAGCACACATACAGTTTGGTTCTTAATATGTTTGATCCATCCGTAGACCTCACTTCTGTTGAATTTCGTACACTGAATCCAAATGAACGAGCGTGTGTGCAATAAAGTTTATATATTTGATCTATTGTATCTCTTTTCATTCCCATCAGTGAACCACTGTATTCTTCACTATTAAAGTTTTCTCCCTGATTAGGAGTATTTTGTAGTACTTGTGTTTGTTCAGCAGAAGGTTGAAATCACTCTCTGGTTCATGATATATTCCTGGAATGTAACATTGTTTCTTTTAATTAGTAACACATAATTATGAAATAAGTAACACATATTTCATTTAGTTAAAGTAACACTATTTATATTTATAGTAACACACATGCATTCATTTTGTAACATATATTCCATCCCTAACATATTTGGTGTATAAAGTGTAATATATTTATCCATCAGTGGAAGTAACATAATGTTTATTATATTGTAACATACATATGTTCATTTAGTAACATAATATTTTTTAAAAATTACAGTTAATAAGTAAAATGTATATAAGTTAATATTAACATAAATATTTTCATTTATTTAAGCTCATCTTGGTCCCAAAGGCAGGTTTTAGAGAAAGAATACCCTTAAACAAGTCTAGAAGGACGGGTTGAATAGACTTGTAGGGATTCAAACCTTTTTCCAAATTTTTGGCTTATTTCAAAAACACCAGACTACTTGAGATAGTCTGAATTTGAAAGTTGTGCGGAAACGTTTTTGAAGAAAATCAGTTTTATGTGATGTGCACAAGTAAAGAACAGAAAATAAAGGCACGGGACACGAGGGATTTATAGTGGTTCGGACAAATGTCCTACTCCACTCTCCACAATCCAACAGGAATTGTGGGGCTCTCCACTAACTTACTCACTCACTTCGAGAGTACTACTCTCTTACAAAATGTCAATGCTTCAGAAGCAATCGACTTCTCACAGCTTCTACAAAGCTTTACAAAGAATTAGTATGAATATAGGGTGTTGAGTGCGAGTAATGATTTTGACAGAGTTTCAGCAAGCTTAAAGTGCGTGTTAATCCGATACTGAAATCATCACTGTTACTCTAATTTATAGGATCAAATAACTAGCCGTTGGGATGGACTAGAAATCTGAGATCCTATAATCTCGTATTCAATCAATCATTGAGATTGATTGAATCTCTTTCTTGATTCCCGTCAATCTTCGCGATCTACAATCAATCAAGTTTGTCCCCTTGATTGATTGATCTTCTATTCTGGGAATCTTCCTTCCTTTTGTCGCAAGTCAACCCTTAGAATGATTCCGAAGAATCTGGGCGAAGCACAAGACTTCAGCTGATCTGTCTCCTCAGCTGGTGTATCAGTCTGCTGATACTTGGACCTCAGCTGATGTGCAAGTCTGCTGGAGTGCACCTCAGCTGGTCTTATGAACCTTGTCTGGAAACTCTTGATCCTTGGTCCTTGTCTTGTCTGCGACGTGCTCAGCTGATCAGCTGATCTGTCTCTCCTGATATCAGCTGATCTGTCTCTTCTCATGTCAGCTGATCTTAACTCCTCTGATGTCAGCTGATCTTAACTCCTCTGATGTTCTACTCTTGGTGCTCCAGTGTCAGCTGCTTAAGTCTTCTGTCTTCTGGAATCAGCTAAGTCCTCAAGGCCTTAGCTGGTCTTCTTTTCTACTATAGCTTCGGATCTTCTAGGTAGCAAGGTGAATTCCCCCTTACACAAACCTATCAAATCCTAACTACTCATCAGCTGACTAACAGGTTCAGCTGGTCCTATTACAAGCTGATTGGTTTATTATATCATCAAAACACCTAACAGGAATATCCTAACAAGTTCCCCCTTTTTGATGATATCAAAACCAACTCAGCTGATCTCAACAGATAAGCATTTTTAATCAAAATCAAGATCAAAATAGGACAGAAAAGAAGATCTTTAGATAAGATCCTTTAGACAGAAAGTAAAAAGTAACTGACAACAAGAAGTTGTCTGGAAAGATAAAACTTCATTAATCAGACAAAGAATACAAGAGATAAGAACACCTAACCTCAGCTGACTCAGCAGTCCTATTACATCACCAACGGCTTCCTGCTGTCCATAGACACTTGCATCCAGTCGAGGAATCTCTTCTCAATATTCTTCAGAGCAGCAACAGAGGAATCTGGAAGATCTGAAAAGAAGCAAGTTACCATCTGCAACCATATCCTCCTGATTTCTCTCCAGTCAATCTTCCGACTATCATCAGACAGAGTGGAAAAGAACTCAATCTCAGGCAGTTCCGGCTGAACATCCACCTTCAGCATAACTTCTGTGATTGCCTTATAGAAAATTGGAAAAGTCTCCTTTAGCCAATCTCTGAATTCTGCGTTTTTCTCCCTTTCTCCTCTGGTATCTTCTCCTCTGAGAACATAAAAATGAATCATGATCCTTACCTTGATCGTCCTCCAGAGATCCATAAGCTCGGCTGGTAGGTCTTTGCAAAACCAGTCAATTGGTCTGTCAACCAGAGATTCATTTGGATCACGAACGTACTTTCCAGTTTTTGATCTGCTACCCTGAGAAACCATCTTCCCTTATTTCTTCAGTTTCCTCTGGTAGCGTCTCTCCAGCTCATCATTCATTTCCCTTTCATGCCTCTTGTTCCTCTCTTCAGGAGTCTCCTTCTCTGCTAGATGCAATTCTTTTGCAAGCTGCTCATCGAGTTCAGTGTTCATGATACGCTTCTTTTTCTCTCTTTCCTTAGCTACTACCTCTTGCCTCTGCAAAGCCTCAGCCATCCTCTGATCTCTCATCACCTGAGCTCTTTGCTGTGCCAGATTTTGAGTATTAACATACTCTTCTACGTTTTAGATCCTGGCTGACAAAATGCCATCCCTTTCCGTCAATAGAGCTTTTAGTGACTCCATCTCAGCTTGTAGGGTGGCAATATCAGCTGAGTTCTTCGCAATATCAGCTGAGTTCTTCTCTTCCCCCTTTTTGATATCATCAAAAGCAGACGAAGAGGGAAGGGAGGTGGGAAGCATTTCAACAACAACCTTGAGATCTGCTTGACCATCCTTGCATTCAGCCACTTCTTTCTCCAGATTGAGGGTGAGCAGTCTAATTTTCTCGGATTCAGCAGAGAACGAGGCATTAGCATCATGAAGGAGTGCCTTTGCTTCTTGTTCGATCCTCTTGTGAGTAAAGAACAAATCTTTTCTGGTGACATATAATCCATCCTCAAGGGCATCCCTCAGCTTATTCCGGTGATCCAACAATACTTGGTGAACGTGTGTCTCAATAAGTGAGGGAGCAGCAGACTTAGCGGCCAGCAAGGTAGCTTTGACTTCCCTGATATGATCATCAAAATAGTCTTTTAGTTGATCTAAAATTTCAGGAGTCACCTGATCAGCTGGGTTGATTTCGAAGTTTGCTGCTGGAGGAATGAATTCTGACATAGCTGTTTCAGGGCAGTCCAACGCAACACCATCTTTGAGCAGCAAAGTTCGTGTAACTTTTCTCAACCCTTCAGGAGATGTCAGCTGAGATGGTGCCTTAACCTCCAAGGCATCCATCAAGATTTCTTCCCACTCGGTAAAGGCTGCTTCACCCATCTCCTTTATCAACTCCAAAAAGGTAACTGGACCTTCTCTAGCTTGAGCCCAGGCGAGACCATCAGCTAAAATATCTTGATAGGCAGGATAGGAGTTGAGTTCTGGGATGTATAAGGAAATATGGGCTAGGGCAGTAATGATCATCCCTCGTTCAAGAGGCCCCTTTGAATGAAGGTGATATAAGCAGGCTTGTTAAGCCATTTCGGTGGGGAAGTTGGGGGTTTCTAGATCAATGGGTTCAGGGTGAGAGGGTTTGGGAATAGCTGAAGGATCACCAGAGGTAGCTATCTCATCTGGTTCATTGCCAGTTGGGATTTGTGAAGCTGGGGATGCATGAGGCGATGGGGAATGTAGAAGTGTGTGTGGGGAATCAGATGAAGGAGAGGGTTCAGCTGACCTGATTGGATCGGCGGCTAAGGTTGTATCTGCTGATGGTGCCTCTTCAGAGGATTGAACAACCTCTGTCTCAGCAACCGACAGTTCTGCTGATTCCTCTTCCGCTGGCTCCTCCTCTTCTTCATCAGAACCAGACTTAGACTCCTCTTTCCCTGAATCAGCTTCCTCAGCTGATTCTTCCTCTGCTTGTTCCTCTTCTGTATCAGAGGACTCATCAACCAGCAGAGTATGCTTTTCTGCGGAAGACTTCTTCTCCTTCAGACTGCTCAGAGGACCAGTATCATCTTCATCATCTGATTCAAAGGAAAGTTTCCTTTGAACTGGAGTAGTCTCTCTCTTTGACTTCTTCCTCCTACTCCCTCCAGCAGGCTTTGAAGTCTTCCTCTTCTGCTTCTTACCAGAATCAGCAGAAGGTCCTGGTGCAATAGCTGCTGGGTCAGCTGCCGAATTTGAATCTGCTGGCCCAATCACATTCAAATTGCTTCCCCTCAGAAACTTGGTATGGTTGTACTTAACAACCCATTCTTTATCCCACCTATGCTTTGGCAGCAAGTGATTCAAGATTATTGTAATCTTGGTAGCCATAGAGCATTTTGAGGTGAATTTATAGACCTGTTGTCCATTCACCACTTCAGCAACACACCTCTTGGACTCCTGCTCCAAGCGAAACCAAAGAAGACTCACCCAGTCGGCTTGAACCCCATCCAGTATCGTGCGAGCGACACTAAGTCGAAGTTTGGTAAGGGCATCCAAACTTCCCTGCTCAGCAAGAATTACCTTATTCACAACATCCATGAAAAACCTAAACCTCCTCCTCAGCATATTCTTCTTAAGATTTGTGGTTGTGTCCTGATGACTCTTCCTTGCCATTATCTTGAAGGTAGTCAAATAATCTGCCTCCTTTTATGTCTGAGGTTGGACACCAGAGGCTGACAAACCAAAGAGCTTTGCCGCAACATCCTTGGACAGAACAACCGTTTTCCCATCAACCAAAGACCCAATAGTGTTAGGGCTAAACTGGGCTTTGAGAAGAAATTGGAAGACATAGAAATTTAGCATCTGGTTATCTGGGGGCGTCATGGAGATGAAGGTTCGAAGATTGTGATGTTGGAGAAAGTTTAGTATTTCTCGAATCTCTGGAACCTTTGATGTGTTATAATCGACACACATTTCGGCATACATCATTGGTCTTGAACATCTTCTTCATAGCTTTGTGATCCATGGCTTCAACACAAAGGTTAATTTCACAGAGAAAGAAATATGCAGACAAGAGAATAGAGAAGATAGACAGATTTCGTGGCAGAAAGGTTTTCAGAAAGAGGTTTAAGGGGTATTTATATGAATCGAGGAAGATGAGCAGTTTTTCCAAAAATAAAACCGATCAATTTTGATCGTAGATTTGTATATTGCATCACACAAATCAAAGGTCCAGATTAGATGACCTTTGAGAATTTTGGGGGTGATGCGTAAGTGTCAAGTTTTCGAAAAGGTTTTGGCCGCCAACAGTTCCGCCTTTTTGAAAAAGGTAATGATGAAAAAAATTTAGTGAGGAAATTTTTGGCGGTGAGAAATTAATTACCACTGACACTTTATTTTTGAAAAGATAATGAATCCCCGAATTTTCGTAAGAGAAAAGATTTGATAGCCAATTTTCTAAAAATAATTTTAGAAATTAGGGATTTATTAATTTTAGAAAAGATTTTTAAAAAAATTCAAAACAGGCAACGAAGATCATAGAAATACTTATCGAAATGCTGACGTGGCAGAGTCAGCTGATAAGAGTGATCCTCATGAAAATCTTTTCTGCCCCAAGACCAGAAGAGGAATCCAAGTCAAAGCTCTGCTATGACAAGGAGATCTCAGCAGAATCGGCAGAGGAATGATAAGCCTGGGTCTGAAAAGATTTTATCAATTAATGATTTTAAAGACACATTTTAAAATGGACTTTATATAGATGGAGATAGGAGAGGTTTGAAAATGGTGGCATCAAAGAGAGAGAGGATTTGAAATGGGGATAAAGCCGCAATCCGGACTCACTGTTAAATAAATATATTACATTAATTGCTAATTAATTAATTAGCCTGCACTGCACTGCACACACTTAAACTAACTTTGCCCTTTCTTACTATTTACTCACTCCGTCCCAGAGGAACTTGCAGGTTTTCCTTTTCGGGACGTCCCAGAGGAACTTGCAAGGCCAAAAATGAAAACCCTTTTATAAACTTCACCCTCACAATATCTACATATTTACACAAAATGCCACTACTTTTTCACTTTTTGGGCCCACATTACACTCAATCCAACTAACTTCTTTACTTTTTACATAAAATTTTACCAAATTAACCCTCAAAACACTACTTTTTTTACTTTATTCCTTTTTTTCCTTAATTTGTGTGCCCTCCACCCCTTGCAAGTTGTTCCGGGACGGAGGGAGTATTTTTTAACGCGCGAGGGCGGACCTGCAAGTTTGACACTTTTGACTTTGTTTATGTGTGGAAAATTATATGGGTTAATCTAAGAATCACTTTTTTTTAATCCTTCTTAATTATTTATTTATTCGTCCAATAGACTTCATAGATTTTTTTGACTTCGTCTCTTCCTTCCAACTCTCATACTTGATTTTCCACAATGAGGAATTGAATGTACAGTATAATTAATGGATGAACGCGGCTCTTAATTAATAATTTGACTTCACAAATTAAATATTGTTCCATTATTCTCTAACTTAATATATATTCAATACATCTTTTAATTAAATTACTATTTGAATTCCATTAAAATCTATGTTATATTAATAGGAACTCCTTAATTATTATGTCATACTTTTGCACATATACGTGATTAAAATATAGGAACTATTATGCTGAATTATTATGTCATACTCCTCCGAATATGCTGCAAGAATGCCAACTCCTGGTGCCGTGAGATCAGGCTGTAGTAAAATGGAAATGGAGAAGGTTATCACGTTGTAGGTTTCTTTTACGGATCTGAATTACGTGTTGTATTGATTCATTCTGTGTAGTAGATCCAATTGTTTCCACAAAGTATTTGATTTTATGAAATAAAATCAATTGGATCTATTAGGCACGTGTTGCATGCTTAGGACAGTCTTGTACAACATATGATCAAAATTCTATTTTTACGATTCATTCTCGCAAAATTAACTTCACCTTGAGAATTTTATTAGTAATATAATTTGGACCCCTCGAAGAAAAGCTGACAACAAATGGAGTCAGTGTTTCTTTGTCTTCAGTGCACTTGAAGATCGTTGCTGTTGGATTGCTGCATCACCAAAATTATGCTAATGATAAATTCAATTCATCCATATGTACAATATTTTAAGCACCCTGTACCATTACATACAGATACAGCTGTAATATGAATGCATGGAGCAAATACAAGGATATCAATAGTTACAACCATTTTGAAAGTGAATAAAATTTGGGAGAAAAGAGCCAAAAATACCTAATTAAGGTGGACAAACTATACCTAATACAAGCAGCAGGGTTTAAAAAATGTTCAATCACGGTTCTGGTCCAACATATAGACGACAACCAACACCCAAGAAATTTTCAGCCATGATGAAATGTCACTAATTCTTTTACTGACGAAATTTAAAAAATTATGAAAAATTCAACTTTAGTGATGGAATTAAATTATCCATCGTGTTCTTGGCAGTAATTGAATGACTAAACATAAATCCATGTCACAACCCTTTGATTGTATGTATAACAGAGACTCGATAGTGGCGCTATATACACATTTTAACTTGGAAGTCCCATCCCAACAAAGAAAAGGGGTCCAAAGAATACATGAATGAATATAGTAATAATACTCCAGTACTTTAAAAAAAATACATAACCCGTCTCTTCACATCTTAGCTTCCAACTGGAAAAACCATGTCGAAAGAATACATAACTACATATAAAAACAGATAAATCTGTCTCCAGCATGTCATGTTAGCTGCTTCCCACTTCAAGATGTCCTGCAACTCATCATCGCCTTCAGATTTCAGAAAGTGAAATTTTGTGATAAATTTACTCTAAAAATACATATCCATTGCCTTCCCTGTCTAAGAGACGGAGGGAGAGTGCTCAACGAAATGCCTTGTTCAATAATCCCATTGACTCAGCAACTTCAAACAAGTCTTTAAAATCTGATACAGAAAAGATTTTCATGAGGATCACTCTTATCAGCTGACTCTGCCACGTCAGCATTTCGATAAGTATTTCATTGATCTTCGTTGCCTGTTTTGAATTTTTTTTTAAATCTTTTCTAAAATTAATAAATCCCTAATTTCTAAAATTATTTTTAGAAAATTGACTATCAAATCTTTTCTCTTACGAAAATTCGGGGATTTATTACCTTTTCCAAAATAAAGTGTCAGTGGTAATTAATTTCTCACCGCCTAAAATTTCCTCACTAAATTTTTTTCATCATTACCTTTTTCAAAAAGGCGGAACTGTTGGCGCCAAAACCTTTTCGAAAACCTGACACTTACACATTACTCCCAAAATTCTCAAAGGTCATCTAATCTGGACCTTTGATTTGTGTGATGCAATATACAAATCTACGATCAAAATTGATCGGTTTTATTTTTGGAAAAACTGCTCATCTTTCTCGATTCATATAAATACTCCTTAAACCTCTTTCTGAAAGCCTTGCTGCCACGAAATCTGTCTATCTTCTCTATTCTCTTGTCTGCATATTTCTTTCTCTGTGAAATTAACCTTTGTGTTGAAGCCATGGATCACAAAGCTATGAAGAAGATGTTCAAGACAATGATGTATGCCGAAATGCGTGTCGATTATAACACATCAAAGGTTCCAGAGATTCGAGAAATACTAAACTTTCTCCAACATCACAATCTTCGAACCTTCATCTCCATGACGCTCCCAGATAACCAGATGCTAAATTTCTATGCCTTCCAATTTCTTCTCAAAGCCCAGTTTAGTCCTAACACTATTGGGTCTTTGGTTGATGGGAAAACGGTTGTTCTGTCCAAGGATGTTGCGGCAAAACTCTTTGGTTTATCAGCCTCTGGGGTCCAACCTCACACATATAAGGAGGCAGATTATTTGACTACCTTCAAGATAATGGCAAGGAAGAGTCATCAGGACACAACCACAAATCTTAAGAAGAATATGCTGAGGAGGAGGTTTAGGTTTTTCATGGATGTTGTGAATAAGGTAATTCTTGCTGAGCAGGGAAGTTTGGATGCCCTTACCAAACTTCGACTTAGTGTCGCTCGCACGATACTGGATGGGGTTCAAGCCGACTGGGTGAGTCTTCTTTGGTTTCGCTTGGAGCAGGAGTCCAAGAGGTGTGCTGCTGAAGTGGTGAATGGACAGCAGGTCTATAAATTCACCTCAAAATGCTCTATGGCTACCAAGATTACAATAATCTTGAATCACTTGCTGCCAAAGCATAGGTGGGATAAAGAATGGGTTGTTAAGTACAACCATACCAAGTTTCTGAGGGGAAGCAATTTGAATGTGATTGGGCCAGCAGATTCAGATTCGACAGCTGACCTAGCAGCTATTGCACCAGGGCCTTCTGCTGATTTTGGTAAGAAGCAGAAGAGGAAGGCTTCAAAGCCTGCTGGAGGGAGTAAGAGGAAGAAGTCAAAGAGAGAGACTACTCCAGTTCAAAGGAAACTTTCCTTTGAATCAGATGATGAAGATGATACTGCCCCTCTGAGCAGTCTGAAGGAGAATAAGTCTTCCGCAGAAAAGCATACTCTGCTGGTTGATGAGTCCTCTGATACAGAAGAGGAACAAGCAGAGGAAGAATCAGCTGAGGAAGCTGGTTCTGGGGAAGAGAAGTCTAAGTCTGGTTCTGATGAAGAAGAGGAGGAGCCAGCGGAAGAGGAATCAGCAGAACCGTCGGTTGCTGAGATAGAGGTTGTTCAATCCTCTAAAGAGGCACCATCAGCAGATACAACCTTAGCTGCCGATCCAATCAGGTCAGCTGAACCCTCTCCTTCATCTGATTCCCCACACACACTTCTATATTCCCCATCGCCTCATGTATCCCCAGCTTCACAAATCCCAGCTGGCAATGAACCAGAGGAGATAGCTACCTCTGGTGAGCCTTCAGCTATTCCCAAACCCTCTCACCTACTCAACGCAGCCGATCCTACAATTGGTATCAGAGCACATGTCACGAGTTCGATCCCCAGTGGAAGCATCTGTTGCAGATGAGTTACCTGGCAGATGTTGGGGGGGATTGTTGGGCGGAGTAGGTAGGTGCGCCGAGTCCAACAGTCTGCCTAGCCGAGTCGGGCGGAGTAGGCAGGTGCGCCGAGTCCGGCGGAGGCATTCGAACTCGTGGGGCTGCAGCTAGATATTGGGTTCAAAGGAATTGATTGTACTACTCATACCAACAAGGTGCATCTTCTTTTCTGGTGCCCATTGTGAAAGAACTCTAAAGTTAAGTGTGCTTGGCTTGGAGCAATTTCATGATGGGTGACCCTCTGGGAAGTTCTCAGGGTGCATGCGAGTGAGGACATAAGCACGCTAGAAAAGACCCATGTTGGTTTGCGAGGATAGTACATCAGTTCTACTCAACACAGCCGATCCTACACAATATATGTGAAAATTTACATAATTGCAATATGTAACACCACATATTATATTTTGTAACATATACTTCTTCATTTAGTAACATAATTTTTTGTAAGGTTTTTTCAATGTGTTGTTCTTTTAATTATGCACATATATTGAATTCTGTAACATATTTTTATCTATTTTTAAAAAGTAACACCAAGTCTTTTATATAGTAACATACATATGTTAATAAAGTAACATATTTTAATAGTAACATGTATATGTTCATTTGGTAACACAGTGCGAATAGTAACATAGATATATTTATTTAGTAACATAAATTTATACATTGAGTAACACATATTTATGTAAGGTTTTTCCAATGTGTTATGTATTTGTGTTACCTATTGTAGAACCCGTAGAATTTGTCGTTGATATTATTTGGCAATCTGGAAAATAATCGTCCATGTTATGTGTGTTCTTCATCTTGTTTTCCTTGATTTTTACCTAGATTTGGTGTTCTAGACCTCCTTTAAATGATTTTCTTGGTCTGTTGATTGGATTTTTGCATTTTTTGCCGTCGTTTGTCGTCTGTGAATCTTTGTATTGTCATCGCCATTTTTTTTTGTTTGGTGTCGATTTCTTGTTGTCAAAGTCAGGATTTTGAGCTGAGGGGAGGATCCACGCATTTTTTTATGTTGACCCGGTTTGACCCACAGGTTCATTGGGATCCACACCATTTTTTATATTTTACCCGTTTTACGGCGTGAAACGTTTCATTTGAGTGTTTCTCGAAATAAATTTTCCTTACAGTAGTAACATGTGAGCTATGTTTAAAAAGCGGAAGCGGAAGTTGAACTGGACACCATTAATATTTGCGGTTGGACCGGTAGGATCGAGTCTAACCGTTAGTAAAACGATTGAGCAGATATGACACAATAATTATATTATTTAATTATATATAAAATTTAAAGACATCATAAATAGTTTTTCTCTAAAAATAATAAATTTTATGTTCCGATAAAAATTAAATAAATATACATTTAATATTGTTATTTGAAATTTAATATTAACTATCTAAATTAAAGGTCAATATTTTACTAAAATAAGTCCACCATATATCATAAAAATGTCAAATGTAAAATTAAATTCATCAAGATCTTAAAAATATCAAATATATAGGAAATTCATCAAATGTCTACTATTAACAACATAAAAATATTTAATTTGAAAGAATATCCAAATTAAAACCACTAAAACTTGATCTCATGATTTCAAGTCCAAATTCCGTAGATGACTTAGTAGAAAGATGTGAAAATAACAAATTAAGAATTTGGGAAAAAATAAAGATAAAAAAAAAACACAATTGAGATGATATAGAATTAAAAAATCAAATTTTATAAATTGAGTTTCAGTGAAAGTTATAAATTGCAAAAAAATAAAATTCATCATTTTCTAAATAAAGCAAAAGCGCCGAGTTGACCGGTCTAATCAGTGACCGGTCTGACTTGTTTTTGCCGCTTTTGATCGCTTTCTGGGTGCTTTAGAAAAAGGATGGTTCAACATTTTTGAACCGTTCGACATGTTATCCGAGTAACGGTCGGACCGGCTGGTCCAACCCGCTCTTTAAAACATAGCATGTGAGTTTGAAATTTCATTGAAACATAGGATAAAAACTTATATAAAAATTTCTACCGTAAATTTTTTTAAAAATAAACTAAAAAAAATTAAATGGACGCGCATACCTTTTAACTTCCAGGCAAACTTGAAATATAGTTTCGCGAGGCCGCGGGTATCCTGCATGGGCATGTTGCTTTTCCTTTGCTTTTTTTTTTTTAAATCACATAATTTTTTTATTAAATTAATTTGTTAGTTAAAGAAAAATTAAGTAATATTATATTACAAATTAAAATAATTTCTTTCCGACTGTATTACTATATAAACACATGTGTGTTACTAAAATATAAAATTGGTGTTACTATTATATTAAATGTTGCTATTTTATATATATTCATTCATTTTTATAGAATAAATGAATTTTCATATAATACAAGAGTAAAATGTATGTTACTATAAAAAAAATATTATTTTTTCACAAATACTTATTTATTATTGTAGAAATATTTATTTTTTCATACAATAACACATAAAATTGTAAAAAAATTGTTATTACATGAATCAATATACCTAGTTTTCAAAATATAATGATTAAATTAAAAATTATATATTTATTCTTATAAAATTATGTTTTATCATTATAGTAACATACATTTGTCCATATAATAACACACGTTTGTCCATGTAGTAACATAAAATGAGTAGCAAATTTGTGTTACAATTAGAGCAAATATATATTACTATCATATAAAATGTTATTCTTTTTACATATATTCATTTATTTTCATAGAATAAATATTTTTTATATAATATTAAGAGTAAAATATGTGTTACTACAAGAATAAATATTAGTTTTTCACAAATATATTATTTATTTTTATAAAATTAATTATTTTCATACAATAACACATACAAAATAGTAAAAAATGTATTACTACATGATTCAATATACCTAGATTTTTAAGGGGATGATGAATAAATAAGAAACACATATTTATTCTTATAAAAACTCATGTTGGCCTTAAAGTAACATACATTTGCTCATATAGTAACACAAACTGGGGAGCAAATTAATTTGTGTTACAATTAGAGCAAATGCGTGTTACTATATTTACAAATATTTATTTGTGCTTAAAAAAATATATTTTACTTTTATAACATATATAAAGTACTAAAATATATATTAGTATATTAACAACATAATATATATATAAATTAATAAAAAGAATAAAAAATAAATTAAGTAACATAATTTTATTTTTGCAAAACTACATATTCTCTTTATAGTTATTTTAAAAGTACAAAAAATTAATTTTTTTATGGATTTATAATACGTATTTTACTTTTTAGTAACACATTTTTGTCTATATAGTAACATAATCTTAGAGCAAATTTTTTAATTTGTAATATAATATTACTTGAATTTTATTAAATCAATACACCAATTTCAAATAAATAAAAAGTAAATTAATTAAAAAAAATATTGACATTTTGATCACCTTCCGATGGCCACTCCGGGGAATGTGTTATGGTCCTGCGAAAAATTAAGTTAGTGAATATTGCATGCTAAGGACAGTGACGTCCTTTTATTAGACTATGATAATATATATTTTTTCAAATTCCTAAATGTTAGTAACACTAAATATGATAATATTTTTTTTTTCAGATTTGATAAATATGCAGTACTATTTAAAAAAAAAAGTAATGTAGATAAAATATGTATATTAATTTATATTAATTTGATAATATCTTTATTATTATATTATTTTATCTTAATTTGATTCGTGTAGAGGAATGTGTGTAAGTTTGGTTGAGTAATGCAGGGGTGAGAATGTTGACATAGCCATGAAAAAAATTATGAAAAGATTTACTTTATTCAGATGATTAATTATAGTTCAGATGATTAATTATAGTTAAATAAAATATTACTTATTATATTATATTGTGATATGGAAAAAATTAATTTTTCATTTGATTTTAATTTTTTAATCCTTATATGTTATTAGAAAAATTAATTTTGGTGCATTAATTATTTCCTCATCAACTTCAACACTATTCATTTTTTAACTTAATATATATTATACTATTTTAATTATATTATTTATTTATTTTAATTGATTTTTATATGAATTATAATCCCTAAATAAAATGACATATTTGGATAATTATTACTTATAAGATTTATTATATAATATAATGAATTTGAAATTAGAATATGTATTGTATAGATTACATTAATTTTCTATAATATATTTGAAAATCTATTAATTCACACGCACATGTATATATATATATATATATATATATTTATGTGTGTGTGATTTCTTGAATTTAACATATACACGTATCAATGATTTACACATGCATAACGCATACGCAATATTGCGGTAAATAAATTAAGTAATTAAAAATATGCACACATGTACAACGTGTATACAATATTATGCTCTAGAACATATTTTTTCGAAATTATAAATAACTTATGGTATGTATGGCGTACACACAATAATTTTAATGTGGACCTATAATTAAAATTTAACATACAAAAATAAATAAATAATATCAGAATATTAAGAACATGGAAAAAATTACTAAAAAGACAAATAAATTAAGTAATTAAGGAATATGTACACATACACAATATTATGCTCTACAACATCTTTTTTTCTCTAATTATAAATAACTTACGGTATGTATGACGCAGACACAATGATTTTAATGTGAACCTGTTGTAAGCAAGTAAATTTTGCTACCCAATTAAATAATGACAAGTGTATAAATTAAATAAATATCAACATATATTACTATTTTAATTTTGAGGATTTATCAAATTAATTCTCTAATTAAATAGTAAAATGATATTTATTGTACACAGTACAAGTCGTTATTAAATTATGAGTCTCCCAGTACTCGTAAATGACAATAAATGACTGATTTGCCCTATTTATGAAGACGGCGGAAATCAATCAAGCTAAATTTGGTCGATTAGTAAATGTCGTCAATCAAATCAACATCAGCCAACCGGAGCGCGCCACGTGTCAGCACAAGAAAGGAAGGTCTTCACCTCTCCACCCTATAAATAGGGGTCTTTCTTGTTCATTCTCAAGGGGTCCACACCCATCGAAGACGAATGTGTAGAAGCAATCCTCTCGACGAGCAAAACTGCGAGCTAAGAAGATCCATCGATCCAGCTCTTCGAAGATTCAAGCCTTCTTCACCAAATCTGAAGAGGTTTTTAGAAGATTCAAGTCGTTCTTCATCAAAACCCTCTAAAAACACCATTTGATCCAAGACAAGAGGTCAAATCCCTCCGATCAGACGTTTTTCTTGAAGAACTCTTTGAAGATCATCAAGCGTTCTTCGCCATCTTCAAACGTTCTTCGCCAAATCCAGTCAGAACCATCCTTCAATCAGAATCAAGGAGCTCCATCCCTCTGATAAGACGTTTCTACTTGAAGACTTCAAGCGTTCTTCGCCGCCTTCAAGCTGTTCTTCACCAAATTCAAACAAAAGCACATTCCGATCAGTGATCAAGGTTTGGGACCCCTCCGATCAAGTGTTCAAGCTCAAATTCAAACTTGAAGATTCGAAGATAGTTCTTCATCAAATCTGAAGCGTTCTTCATCAAAATCTTCCACTGACCTCGCTCGATCCAAAATAAGACTTCACTGTCCTTGGATCAAGTGTTTCAAATCAAACCAAGTCAAAGTCAAGCTCAGTCAAAGTTAGACCAAAGTCAAGTCAAAGTTGAAGGAGAATCAGAGGATCATAGCTAGAGAGAGAACTCAATATATTCAAGAAGTAAATCATTGTATATCAATTTCAAGTGTTAATATTTTTTTATTGCACAAGAATTGTTATCACACCTGTAATTAAAATTGAACATAAAAAAATAAATAAACAATATCAGAATATTAAAAACATAAAAAAAATATTAAAAAGACAAATAAACAATTCAAACATCAAAATTTTAAATCAAATAGATGTGCAATTGTAGCAATTAAACTTACCCCCAAAAGAAAACTACAAAAATTGTGTTGCAATAGAAAAATATTATTTCACCAAATTGTTAGATGTAAAACATGAACCTGCAAAAAAAAAAATCGAACATAAAAAATAACTAAACAATCCGAATATCAGAATACTATAAATAAAAACATCAGAAAGAAATAAGAAGAAGAAAGAGACACACGCAGAAATAAGGTTAAAAGATAAGAATAATAATTTTTATAGAGTTGAAATTTATAGAAGTATATAAATTAAGATAAACGGTTGAGATTAAAAACTAGATATATAATTTGATATTATGAATATATTTATGAGATTTATATAAGATATATATATATATATATAATATTAAAATGTAGGGTCAAGATTATAACACTTAAAATATAAAGTCGAGATTAATTTTTTTGTCAGAGTTAATGAGAAGTGCTGAATTTCAAAATCGAGCATTCTGGTTAATTTCAAAACTTCGTCTTTATATAATATAAAGATATATATATATACATATATATATACTAGTACGTATACCCGCGTATTACGCGGGATTATTAAAAAATATTTTTTTAATATAGATTATATTATGTGAATCAATAAATTTTAATTTCTTGTATATTTATATATATATATTTATTCGATAATACATCTATACTTATATAATTAATTAATTTGAGGCTATCTTACACAATATTTAAAATATGAATGTGCTAACATCCACCTAATTATGTAAGATTTGAATTATAAAATTTTCTTATTATATAAGTATGTTAAAAGAAAATCAAGAATATAGCAAAATATATGAATAAAAAAATCAAGAACATAATTTTTATAATATAAATTTTTATTATTATATAAGTATGTTAAAAGAAAATCAAGAATATATCAAAAAATATATTATTAAAATAATCAAGAACATAATATTTTATAAGATTTATGTTCGGTGTAAATGAGTCCTCACGCAAGTGTACGTGTTCGTGATTAGCGTGGTAAGCTTGACCAAGTTTTAATATATCGAACCCAAAGGAGACGAGGATTTGAATGATAATTCGTTGTTTCGATTGGCTAGCTAACAAAGCAATAAAAGGAAAGGGTATCTATCGTCTACTAATTTGTCAAAAGAGCAAACTACCTATCACCTTGTGTTTGCAAAGTGAGCAAATGTGAGGGAATGTGCTAGTGTACTATCCTATGTTTCGTGAGTGAAGTATCACTTTATCATTCAATGAGATTGTGTATAATCAATGGACAAGCCTCTCTAACATGCAAAAAGGTTTCCCTAATACATATTAAAGTCTCTAATTGTTCATCTAATTCACTAAAGATAATTCTCACTATCTTAGGAATTTCATCAAACACTTGATATGCATTGGCCTTAATACAAGAGAATTTAGGAAATAAGCTCTACTTTCGCGAGAGACTAACTCCCTAATGGCCCTATTATCATCTACACATGCAAGCATTCATACAAACCTTCCAATTAGAGAATTGATCATACAACAATTCAAATCATTCAAAAGATCAACATATCACATCACTAATCCATAGGCATCATACACTAACACATAAAGAAATTAGCCCATGGCTAATTGAGTAAACTTAAGAACAATTATGCTAGGAACATTCATCATTAAGAAAGAAATGTAAAGAAATTTACCTATTACAATGACAATTGGAAAGATACAATTTACCTCTAAAATGCTAAATTGAAATCCGACATATGAAATTGAAATTCGATCGGTGAGAATGTAGCCTACGACCAGACTAGCATGCAGGAATAAACGGATCGACGATCACTACGGTAGATCAAAAGTTATCTAAGAATTTGTGAGAAGAATTATTAAGAAACCTCCAAATAACTACCTCACTCTCTCCCTAATCTAAGAAATGTGTCTTGGATTATGACTTGGCTCCCTTGAGAATCTGATCTTAAGAGTATTTATAGTGCCCACAATGCTTGGTCCAATATGCCCCTCATTAAACGCGCGAAAAGACGAAACTGCCCTTCGAAAATGGAACAACCGAGCCATCGCACGATCGCCAGCAGGTGACCGCACGAACCAAGCTCGTGTGAGCGTTCGTGCGGCTCGTCGTCGCCCGAACCAGAAGTTCGGCGCACGAACGTGGCCCATGGTCGCACGAGTCTGGCCTGTGGTCGCTCGAACCAGGCTTCGACTTGTGCGATCGATCCTCGACTTCTCGTTTTCTTCATATCTTGAGTTCTAGAGCTCCGATTGACTCGATTTTTTTTTCATTGCGACCATCTCTTCGAACTCTTCGACATGGTATCACATTTGTCTTCATTGGATCAACTCACATTTTCTGAACTTTTACGAACTTGCTCGTCTCTTCCTCGTTTTGCTCGTTTTCACCTATAATCATAACTTTCTAGCAAAAAAGGGTTAATAGCACAATTTATACCATATTAGGGTCAAATATGATCATAAGAATATCAAAACCATATAGAAATGTTTACAAAAACATGCAATTATGACCCTAATCACACCCCCAAACTAGATTGTTGCTCGACCTCGAGCAACGAAGCGATAAGATAGGGGAATAATTGTATCGATGAAGCATCAAGCACAAGATCAAATGCCATAGAATCATAGCTCAATATCAAACATGTCTAAAATGCAATTTCATCAAATCAACAATCAAAATCGAATCAATGAACAAATAGTCAAATCAACAAGTCATGATCCTCACATAGAAGTGTATAGCTCATCTCTCAAGTGTTTGAGGTTCTCTCAATCTTCACACAATGATACAAATACTACCATAAGCTTGGCTCAAATCTCAAATTCTCCACCACTTAGAATGACAAATCATTCACAAATCATTGAGGACTTTCATAAGGTTGTAATGTTGGCTCTTTGGTAGGGAAGGATAGATATGGATTAGAGTGACTAAGTATGATTAGTAAAGCATGAGAGTTCCAAAAAGAAAGGAAAATGGCTTAAAGTGAGGTTAGCCAAAGGAAAGGTCTAAAGGCACAAAATGGTGAGCAATGGATAATAATAACAAGGTAGGCTCATAGGGCAAAGTAGCTCAATGTAGATCAAAGATGGCCTCAAATCATATCATGTGAAATCAATGTCTAATGTAGCCTTAAACAAGACTAAAGCCAAGTTCTAGAGTAAAATGTACATGTGTGGACTCACATCAAGAAAAATGTCATCCGTTCGAGATTGAAACGGGTATAAATGGCTCAAAACCTCACGGTATAGGGTGATCATGACTCATCTCATAAAAAAATTGCTCATATCATCAAAATCTCAAGTATCACCAAATCCATAGCACAAAAGACAATATAAGAATCAAGCCATAACTCCACTACATCCAACATGAAATTTCAACTCATCCACACAACCATAAACATATCTCATGCCACACTACTCAAAGCTTAACAACAATTTGGCAAAAAAAAAAAAACAAGCAAAACAACCTAATCATAAGCATATGGTCAAAACATCATACAAGCACTCAAAATCATCCTAAATATAGCATTGCGAAGAGAATGACAAAACGATCACACCCCCCAAACTTTTTTGGACCATAAGTCTAAAAAGTTTGGCAAAGAGGTGAAGACAATATCAAGCAATGCATACGAATTAAGCACAATCAATAAAAGCATCAACAATCCTAAGATCAAATCATCAATAATCCAACAATCATCTAACAAATACCAAGAGGACACCCCCAAACTTGGCTAGGCCAAGTATTTCACAAAGAGAAAGGAAACAATACCTCACCCGTAGAGCAATGATATTATGAAAGCACTCCCTTGGACAATAAGCACCTACACAAACAAAACACAATTAACTACACTATCAACACTAGAAACTACAAAATAAACCACAAGGATGGGTTGCCTCCCATCTAGCGCTTGGATTTAACGTCCCCTAGCCGGACGGCTCTTAAGCTCAAATCATGGTAACTCAACATCACATAGCCTCAAATAATTTGTTCCTTCTCGTGGCATGGAATTATGATAAAGTTTCAAACGATGGCCATTAGCATAGAAGAGTTCCCCTTTATCATTCATCAATTCATACCATCCACTTGCAAAGCAATTTGAAATTGTAAAGGGGCCACTCCATTTCGACTTTAATTTCCCGGGAAACAACTTCAATCTTGAATTAAGCAAAAGTACTTGATCGAGCACTTTGAATGACTTCTCTTTTATGTTTGCATCATGCCATTTCTTAGTCTTTTCCTTGAAAATCTTAGCATTTTTGTACGCCTCATCTCTAAATTCATCTAACTCTAACAATTGAAGATGTCTTTTCTCCCCACATGCTTTCTCATCAAAATTCAACTTCTTAATGGCCCAATAAGCTTTGTGTTCAAGCTCAACGGGCAAATGACAAGGCTTACCATATACAAGTTGGTAAGGAGAAAGGTTCAACGGAGTCTTGAAAGTCGTACGATAAGCCCACAATGCATCATCCAACTTAAGTGCCCAATCTTTCCTATTAGCGCTCATGGTCTTCTCTAAGATAAGCTTTATTTGGCGATTTGACACTTTCGCCAATCCATTAGTTTGGGGATGATAGGCCGTGGAAATCTTATGCTTCACATCGTACTTTACTAGTAGATTCCCCAATGCTCTATTCACAAAGTGAGTACCCCCATCACTAATCAATGATCTCGGCACACCAAATCTAGCAAAAATATTCTTCCGTAAGAACTCCATCACCACTCTTGCATCATTGAATTTCGTGGGAATTGCTTCCACCCACTTCGAAACATAATCAACCGCCAAAAGAATATACAAATAACCATGAGACGATGGGAAGGGTCCCATAAAGTCGATGCCCCATACATCAAAAACCTCCACCTCTTGAAAGATATTCAAGGGCATCTCATCTCGCTTTGACAACCCCCCAACTCTTTGGCATCGATCACATCGGGCAACAAACATATGACAATCCTTGAAAAC
>JAPKLY010001090.1:0-48132 GCA_026898435.1 Prunella vulgaris
ATCATCAGAGGAGTTAACATCAACTGATATCAGAAGAGTCAGATCAGCTGATATCAGAAGAGACAGATCAGCTGACATCAGTAGATCAGCTGATCAGCTGAGAGCACGTCGCAGACAAGACAAAGACCATGGATAAAAGACATATTCAGATGAAGTCAAGAAGACCAGCTGAGGTGCACACCAGCAGACTTGCACATCAGCTGAGGTCCAAGTATCAGCAGACTGGTACACCAGCTGAGGAGACAGATCAGCTGAGGTCTTGTGCTCGGCCCAGATTCTTCGGAATCATTTTAAGGGTTGACTTGCGACATAGAAGGAAGATTCCCAGAATAGAAGATCAATCAATCAAGGGGACAAACTTGATTGATTGTAGATCGCGAAGATTGACAGGAATCAAGATGGAGACTCAATCAATCACAACGATTGATTGAATACGAGATTATAGGATCTCAGATTTCTAGTCCATCCCAACGGCTAGTTATTTGACCCTATAAATTAGAGTAACAGTGATAATTTTAGTATCGGATTTACACGCATATTAAGCTAGCCGAAACTCTGTTAGAATTATCACTTACACTCAAAACCACATTCATACTTATTATTTGTAAAAGCTTTGTAGAAGCTGTGAGAAGTCAATTACGATTATAGCATTGACAATTTGTAAGAGAGTAGTACTCTCGAAGTGTGTAAGTGAGTAAGTGAGTAAGTTAGTGGAGAGCCCCTCAACTCCAAGTTGGATTGAGGAGAGTGGATGTAGGACAGTTGGTCTAAACCACTATAAATCTCTTGCATCTCGTCTTATTTCTTTCTGCTCTTAACTTGTGCACATCTCCTAAAACCGATTTTCATTAAAAATGTTTCCACACAATTCACAGCGCACATCTTTCAAATTTAGACTACCTCAGTAGTCTGCTGGTTTTCTGAATAACCAAAATAATTTGAAAAAGGTTTTTGAATCCTTACAAGTCTATTCAACCCCCCCCCCTTCTAGACTTGTTCAAAGGTATTCTTCCCTAAAACCTGCCTTTGGGACCAACAAATGTACGAGGTTCAGTAAAGTCAAAGCCGACAAGCTAATCGTTGGACAAACGACCAGTAAGAAGGCGACATGTATGTACGGAGACTGACCGCAGTTAATGCTTCTCACAGGTGCAGGCGGCGGATCGTATCTTTGCCATACTTGGTATGGGTTTTGTCAGACAAGGACAACCAAACCTGCACCTACCCAAAATAGAAGGGTTTGAAACAGATCTCTTCCAACGGATCTATTTCAAACACTCCTATAAATACAGAAGGTCTTGCTCCCATTCAAGGTTAACGGGAAATTTCCAAGAGAAAGCTCTCAAGATTCCAAGCACTCAAAGCATACTTGAAGCAACACTCTGAAATCTTAAATTTCCCTAGTGTTATAGTAGGAATCTTTTCTGTATTTTGCTTAGAGTATTGATCCCATCCTTAGAACTGCTTTGTTAGAGGGATCAATACACAATAGTTGGAAAATGTGAATACCATACCCCTAAGTGTGTGAGTTGGTTGGTAGGAAGGATTGGGACTTGTAAAACACCCAGGGGCCAGTTCTTAAGAGAGGAAGTTGGCTATTCGTGTCCCTTGGCACGTAAAACCCAAGTACCTATCCTCAGGGTTTGAGGATATCTTCCTGTTCAATCAGGTCGTGGACGTAGGAGTTGGTTATCTCCGAACCACGTTAAAAAGTCCCCTGCGTGCTGATTTACTTATTGCTCAGGATCATAATTTTCATTCATATTAAACTGAGCATACTTGCATTGTTTTGAAAACCATTAGGACTGATTTCGTCTTCCTGATCAGTAAAACTATGCACCAGCCTTAATCACGTTATCCTAAGCAAACTGATAACTTTTCAGGAACTAAAACGAGTAGAAACTTAAGGGCTCACATTCCGCACTAAACTGAGCTTACTGAGATAGCTATCCAACTGACTTGCTTCCGAGCTGTCAGTAGGTGGGTTATCTCTACTGAGCTTCTGAGAGCACAACTCTGACTTAGCCTTTTTGGTTCATTGCTGAACTGTCCCTGCTGCCCCTGAGGACCATCAGTTTAACTGAACATTTCAGGATCTTCCTAACTAAGTCTGAAAGAGAATTTTCCTGAAGTTTCAGGAAAATCTGATATCAGTGTATTACCCCCCATACACTGATTTATACTCGTTTTGGGACCAACACTTCTGATTAGGGCCATAATTTCATCTTTTTGCATCCATTTCTCTATGGTTTTAATATGCTTATGTTCATATTTGACCCTAATTTGGTATAAATTGTGCTATTAACCATTTTGTGGCAAGAAAATGTGTTTTGTAGTGAAAACGAGCAAAAAATGGCAAAAGACGAGCAAGTTCATAAAAGTTCATAAAAGTTCATAAAAAATATGGGGAAAATTTTACTGGAATAAGGGGATGACGACAATGGACGACCATAATGGTGATATGGAGTTCGTCTACTTTCCAAAAAAATTGGAGTTCGTGACGTGGAATTGTTCCATAAAAAATTACGAAAATTTAATGAATTAAGGTAGTGAGTGCATAATCATGGGGCTGGGAATTTAGTTGGTCAAGTTGGGTCATCTCCTTTGACTGACTTCCTCAGGTCACATGATTTATTTGGTCCTTGTGACTTGTCAACATATGTTGGGCCATATTTTGAGATTGGCCCGTTTACAGATGAGTTTTCTGGGCCTTTCTACAACCAAATCTGATGGACCCTTTGCCTTGAAAATATTAATGGATTTGAATTTTAATAATTATTATTATTTTATAAATAGTGATAACTATTTTGATATTACTCCGGGTCCGGGAGTTCTATTTAATTTTACGTTCTTCCTGATGATGTTCAGCGTGTAATCATATGAGTTGATGCCGATTTAAGGACGAACCTTTCGAAATGGGAGAGAATAATGAAAATAGAGATTAAAAATATTTAGATATTTATTATTAGTTATATTTTATATAATTTAGGGTTTTGTTTAGAATTTTTAATAAATATTATTTGATCGGACATTTAGAACTTTAATATCTAAAACTATTAGTCAGTTATTATAAATAAGAGTCATATTAAAAAATTAGAAAATAAGAAATTATTGGATCTATTCAATATAATATTGGATCAATATAATAGAATTTAATTTGATAGTAAGAAATTATTGGATCTATTCAATTTTCGTATTTTAAGTGTTTCTTCTGGTATTCATACTGATTAATAGAATGATCATGATAATTATGTTCGCATAATGATCTGGATATTCGAAAAATCAATAGATTGATTACGTTTGTATCACTTTTCTCGCTACCTGTAAATGATGATACCCATAAAAAATGAGATGGAGCGGTGCACCTGTTGGTAAAGTGGGGTGGATCCATCAGAATCTGGGAAGGATGAGATTAGCGGGAGTTGATTAACAGCGAGGATAAAAATACCCTTATATATCCACGATATATCAATTTTTCGTAGTCACTGATATCGATATTGAGTAGAAACGATAATTTCATAATATACAAAAAAAAAAATAGAATATCAATAAATATTGTTCTACAATATCAATGTCGCTTATTTTTTTCACAAATTATATCAAATATCGTTAAACATCGAGAAAATAATGAAAGTTATCGAAAAAAATATCGATAAATTTTGAAGAAAAAGATAGTATATAGATGTTAATTTATCACAACTGTAAAATTTGTTCAAATTCTTTTGTTAAATTTACGCATTAAATATTTGTTCTTAAATTTATATAATTTTTTAAATTTACCGATATCGATATTCGATATTTTCACAAATTTAAAATCTCAATATTTTTACCAATACCGATATTTTCAACCTTGATTAATATGGGAGAGATTGGGTCAAATTCTTATTAAAAATATAAACAAATACCATGTAATACAATAAACCTGTGTTTTCATAACCGGACCGGTGATCAAACCAGACAGAGCAACAGTTCCCGGTTCAACCGGTTGGACCGACGGTCGAACCGTTAAAATCATTTTAGCTTATTTTTTAATATTATATATGTTACGCTACAAAATAAAATAAGTTAAATATTCTAATATAAAATTTTAATAAATTATACTCCCTCCGTCCCATAATTGTTTTCATACTTTCTTTTTCCGTCCGTCCCACAATTGTTTTCACACCTTATAAATGAAAAATATTACTTTAACTTTATCCTCACAATCCAACTAATCTCATTATTTTAATAATATAACTTTACACAATACTCCACTTTTTTTAAAAAGTGTGTCATCCCAAAGGTGAAAACACCTCTGGGACGGAGGGAGTAACTTACATATTGAAATAAACATAATAGAATAGTAGACAATCAAAATTAAAATATTCAAAATAACTCAAGTTATAATATCATATTGTAATTCATGACATGTTTTATAACTTATGCATAGCAAAATCTCAAATTAAAATATTACAAAGAACATTTAAAATATATAAATTGTAGAATAAATTAATTTTGGGATTGTGACGTGTCTCAAGATTTAATTTAATAAAAAAAATTAAAAATTAAAATAAAAAAACGAACCAGTTCAACCGATTTTTTTCAATTTTTACCGATTGAACCGTAAAAATGATTTTTAGGGAGTAACCGGACCGATTTTATGACTGGTTCCCAGTTCAACCGGTTCTCAAAAACAATGCAATAAACATAAAATAAAACGAAAAATAAATATGCCACATCATATTTTACCGGTGGTGTTACACCCACACCCCCCCCCCCCCCCCCCTCTTTTTTTTTACCATAATAACAAGCCATAGAATTAAAATATCAAAAAAAATTAAGTTAAAAGACGAAAAACTGCATTTTCTAAATTCCATTCGTGAGAAGTCTGATAAATGTTAATAAAAATAAAAGTGTATAAATATAATATTATTATTATCATATATCCAAAAATAAAATGGAAATAGACTTTTGTAGGTGAGTAATGGTAATCAAAGTCATAGTGTGTATTTGGAATGACTCTACTATGATTTTGATTTCTAAAAATTAAGGAATCAACCATAGTTTAGCTACATAAGAACTATGACTTTTATTTCATATCATATCAATTCCTATACTCTTTTAATTACTTACAATTATACCAAACGACCCCTAAATATTGGGAAAACAAAAATAAGAAAATGAAAAATTTATACGATGGAAGAAGTAGTTCAAACCTAGAAAAATCAAAGGACTGAAAACTAAAAGAAACATCAGCCATGAAATCGCATAAGAAAGCAAGCATTTTATTACCTTTGTACATTTCCTAAGCTTTAAGCGTGGCGTGGAAGTAATCTCCAACAATGGTTTGAAATATCAGCACATACATCATTAGTTAGACGGCAAGTGTTTCTATAAAATAGATTGCAGAATCACTTCTGAGAAGTTCAATCCCCTCGAGATAAATTACCAGCAGCTTTCCTTTGTATTCTACTGTCTACCACTACGATTCTTGAGTATGCATTTCTGATAAAAGAAAGGAATGTCAAGAGTAATCATTTATAAGTATTTAATTATGATTCTTGCAAGAAACAATCTGTTATATAAAGCACTCTAATCTAATCAAAGTAAAACGAAATATTTCAGCCTGATCAAAGTAAAACGAAATAAAACTTTCTGACTCGAGCAATTTCTAATCTAGATAAATAACGTAGTAAAAACTGGAAACAAAGCCATATATAATACTTTGCTGGAGATTGACCAAAATTCAGTTCATCATAACATCATCAGGCCTTCTTTACATGACAAGCAATTTGAACAAGCCGACTATTCCTGGGACTTTAGCAATCCCAGTCGTGTTAACTACTTTGTTTCGCATGTTACATTTCAATACAGTGATTAAATACGAAGACTAATTATAAAACCATAGTAAAATTGTGTCACCATTACCAACCCCAGCAAACAAGAAAATTGAATAGAAATAATTAATAGTTATAACTTCAAGTGGGTTTAAAATATAAATGCATAGAAAGATATTGGAAAAAAGGATCACACCTTCATCATATAGCTGTTCAAATTGAGCAATAATGTGCTTTGCATACGAATATTTCTTCAAGGCAGAGAGATGATTTCTTATTAGACCTAGCAGGACTTCCCGCTGATCACTGGCACATTTTTGTAGAATCTTCTGGATGACATAATTTGCATACGGGTCTTTCATCATTATCTGGAGTACATATTAGAAGCAGGGATGTTATCAAAATGATGGTTGCAACTAAACACTGCCATGAAAAATAGCTTGGATTCAATAAGTTTTTAAAATAATAAAGCAAATACGTTAAAAAAAAGGTGCAGCAGGAATGATAAAGTAAATTTAATTAAGTATTAAAATGTAAAATACTTAATCCACATTACGGGGGAATGAAACTGTGTTATATGCACCTTAATCACACTCTTATAATTGAAATCCTAGTAAAATACCATTCCACAAACTGAAATTTGAAAAGAAAGTAGGAATTTTAATTTATTTTTCATTCAATAATAAACAAAAAATAATAATTAAAAGCTACTGAGACAGCATAACAATTGCATGCTGAATCAAATATCAACATCTATATCTCTATCTAGGGTCAGCTATATAAAATTAGAAAAGGATAAGAAGATAATACCCGAGTTGGGATTAAATCGACAAAACACCAAGAAAAAAGAGCAAATGAGATGGAAACACTAAAAAGATGCCTTGAATATATATATTTTGAAGTAGTAAATTCTTTTAAAGAAACATAAGTTCAAGTGAATTTTCAGTTCATCTCATATTTAAAAGTTAAAACTAATCACTCACATATGCGTGCTATCAATAGACAGTTTTTGAGCATCAATATACATACCAATAAATTATCATTTTTATCACCATGACCAATAATCTCCTTTATCAGTATGCCTCTTGACGTAGAATCACCACACTCCAGACACTTTTCAATTACATTTGATGCAAACTTGTGCTGGCTGAGTTGTACTACAGATGCAGATAACTTTTCAATGATTGCTCTCCGTTCTTGAGGCTTCCCCTTCCCTATAACATGCTGTAAATTGTAAAATCAGGATTAGACCCTAGAAGTAACTTGTGAAACTACCCATTCAAAGCAGTTCTACAATTCCCAGTACAATTGCATACTTACATTCTGCTCTTAAATTTGAATTTACGAAGTCAATAACAAAGGATAACCTAAAACAGAGGAAAGGGAGAAAGAAAACACTGAAGCATGAGAGGATCTGAGAGACAATATGACAACAAAAAAACAAAAAACTACCTGTGTGACATAGTTTCCGTACTGGTCCTGAGCAAGGAAGCACACTGAATGCAAAAGCTCATCGACTATAAACTGTGTCTGAATTTCATCTTTGCAATGCTCCAGGACTCTCTTCAAAGCAACAACCCCACCCAATTAAGAGGGGAGGAATAAAGGCATTTCAAGATTCAATTATAGAAACCAAGGAATTGAAATACAAGCGGTAAGAGAAATTAAGATCCCCACACCTCTCTCCCATAAATAACATACCTGCACGACACGACAACCATAAGGGTGCTTCGAAAGTGTTGCAACTTGACCATGAAAAGAAGAAATTATAAAAGGAATTTCATCTATGGGGATACTCTCGATGCATTTTTGTATAACATGATTTCCATTTTGATCACGAATGCATCTGATTACATATCCATCCAGCTCCTTGACAAGCCTTACTTTTTGCTCTAAATCAGTAACTTCAATAGCCTAGAGCAAGAAAAGCCAGCAAACAGATTCCCAGTTGGAAAATGTCAGAAAGCAAGGGAAATATGTATAACATAGATTTTCACCTATAGTGGCAAAAATGCCATAATGAAAGGCTTGTTAAGTATGGATTATAGGAAAACAGAAATGATGTGTGGTCTTTGTTTGGCTTTCTAAGATGTTAAGGTGATTTCTGTTTCGGGATATAAGTGGTTATAAAAACCTGTTTCTGAAATCTGGGGGATTTTAAATTCCTGATAGCAAGGTTTGTGTTTGTTTTGGGATTTTGAGTAGTGTGAGATTTAACTTGAGATCAAATCAATGTGTAAGAGCTAATGATGTTGTACATTATAATACTGTTGGTAATAGAAAAGATTATATGATGTGAATTGTGATTTAAATATATTAAAGTGCAAGGAGAGAGAATTGATTGCGTTGGAAAGCGTAATAGTAAGTATATAGGTGTTGTAATGGTGGTTTTCTAAAACCAGATTTAGATTTGTAAATCGAAAAACTGGTGCTTAGAACTCAAAACAAACATCAAAAGATTCACTCATACAATATGAAAGGCTTTTTAACTTAAGTATGGATCATAGGAAGACACAAAGGATGTGTAGTCCTTGTTTAATTTTCAAAGATGTTTTAAGGAATTTGACAATGTGGACATTATACTAGTACTAAGTAATGCTTTAGAGAAACATTCTAATGCAAATACATAAAATAATCAAGAACAGTTAAATTCTCGCAGACGGAAACATACCTTTTGAATTACACGGCACCCATACATCTGCAAACTTAATGGCAGAATTTGACCTTCCAGTTTATTGGCAAGGACCTTCCTTTGATCTGGGCTACCATACTCAAAAAGCTTTACCAAATACACAACATAATAGGAAAACATGCAATATGTGAATAATGGTTAAAGTAAAAAAGAACTAACTATAAAAATATCGAGTTTTTAGGAACTACCTTCTGAATAACATAATTGCCAAAAACATCAGTCATTAGTTTTAAAGCATTTGAAACAACTTCCCCGAAAACAGAAGATTTCTCTTCAGCACTACATGTTACCAATTTCTGCTGTATGAATCTACTTCCATGTTGGTCCACACTGAAGTAGAAATAAAAAATCACTAAGAGATTAGTTATATGTGTAAGAAACAATGTTAAAGAAGATGAAAAGGGCCGCTAGAACTTGCCAGAAATCACAAATATGTCCTGCTATGTCAGATAGCTCGAATCTCTGACCTTTATCTGATTTCAACTCTTCAAGAAAAGAAAATGGATTCGTATCATTCCAGTTCTGACTTTGGAGAGCATAAGTCTTTCTGGGGTTATCATACGAGTGTGAGTATGTTGTGTCAGATCTCTCTCCTGGAGAATTGGCCCCTCCCAGAGGCCTTGCTGTCGGAAGTTGCTCTAATGGACCACCATTTGTTGGACTTCCTAATGAATAGTGACTTGGCATAGTACCTCTTTGGATGTTAGATCTAGTGTATCTTGCATTAGCTGAATTCTGAGATTTAAGGCCATTCGATAAAGCAACATTAGTTCTTTTTCTTAAGTCGTGAGAATCCTCTTGGTTCAAAACAATACCATAACCTGGTGCTTGATGACCAAAATGACCATATGCCCCATACACGTCTTGTACAGGTAGTTGGGGAAACTGCATAAACTCTCCAACTTGACTATAAAACTTAAGATTTTGCATATCATATGCATTTAGGTTTCCTCCATTTGAAACACCAGAAGCTGGAAAGGAAGCACTGTGAAAGGCCAAATGAACGGCACCTTGATAGGGAAATCCAGGTAGATAGGAAGGGTAAACTGCAGAATTGAAAGTGTAGCCACCCATGTTGTATTGTGGGCTGAAGAATCTTGGTGGCTGAAGATTAGGATTAAAAAAGAGTGGAGGTGTAAATCCAGATGACTGAAGAACTGGTTGAATCTCAGCCAACGGAACATTTGAAGAACCACAATAAAATTGGTTCAAGCTACCATATGAATTATTCATGCCTGGATAAATCATCTGCATGACTGGAGAAGGATTGCTATCTTGCGAACTTATTTGCAGTTGCTGTATGTTGGTTCGGGGGGTGAGTTGATCTTGTTTATGAAGATTGTTGAAGTCCGAATTAGAACCAATAGTTGCATCGAAATTCTTTGCAGCCTCAATATGGTCCCCTGTAGTCGAGATCTTATCCTGTTCATCAACATTTGCACCAACAGCTGATATGCTATCTTGGTTGGGGAACTCAGTATCAGAAGCTTCCATAGATTTATAGCTCGAGTGATCCTGTTCATATGTAGAAGATGCAGCAGGGGGGCAATTTTCCTGCAATATGAAGCTAGAGTTTAAACAGCAAAAGTAGAATTAAGGGGGTGCTTGGTTCGAATTCTTTAATGGGAATGGTAATGAGAATCATTGAAGAGTGGAATTACAATGAGAATGATGGTTGCACTATAAGTGTTTTGCTCTGATCTTGGAACGAGTGGGCAAAAAAAATAAAAGATTGTTGGTTGGGGAATAGCGGAATGATTGGGGAGAATTGATTATTGGAAGTGAGGAAGTAAATTGTAATGGGGTTTCAATTAACTTACTTCGAGACTCATCACCCCATATAAAGTATGATAAAGGTGAATCGATTATCTTTTGTTCTCATTAACTTCCACCATTTCCTTATACTCAAATCTCATTACCATTCCCATTAAAGAATTATGAACCATGAGCCCCATAAGATGATAATAGGTATGCTATGATACATACAGTCATATGCAACGCATGAGAAATTAAACATCATTTCTGGCAGCTGTACATGGAAATTAATCACACAATAAAATGAAGTAAGAACCCAGTAAAGCTATGCTATGTTTTCTTCCTACATTTTTCTGGAATATTTCCGTGTAAAAAGGGCATTATCACAACAACGAATACGACACTGGTCTCTAAAACACCTTTCTCTTTTAAGGTAAATGATACGTACCTGTGTTGAGTCCACTGAACCACCGTGGTAACCCAACAAAGCAGCTTTTTCGTTAGACAAAGATGAACTCTGTTCAGATGATCCATCATCCTCTGACTCTTCCTCATGAACAGAAAGAATATTCCTAGGCAATTTTGCAGGGTCATCCACACAGTTAGCATGAGAAGTCATCTTCCCAAAACTATCGGTGCTGCAACTGGGCACAAATGGATCTCTCCCACTTAGGTTGAGAGAATCAGCAAATTTTTGGTTAAAGCTAGGTTCGAACGTTGATTTCTGATGGGAAAACATATTTTCAACTGCTTCTTTGGAACCTCCCATGCTTGGCGGTGCACTTTCACATCTGCTTGGTATCACATGCTTTTCGAAGCTTTGAAATCTTCGATCATTGATCAACAAACCAAGATCTTTGATGGTGACCTTGGAAGATGATGATACAAACCTGGTAGACTGTTTAAGGGGCGCCCATTTTTTCGTCCCCTCTAACATCCTAATGGGGCTTTCAGTTGCCATTACCCTATCTCTTGAATAATGCTCTGAAGCAACACAAAATATTCAGCAAGCCACGCCACGAGTAATCAGTTATGTGACTCCATGTTTTAACTTATATGCATTAAGAAAAATCTTTTATGACACTCAAAAAAGAGACTACGATGAAAATCCCAACCACATAGAATAGACAACATTGTAAAATCTGAACAAGAATGTCCACTCAAAAATTAAATTAGAAAAACATCAAATATCATCAATGAACATGTAAGATAATCATTTCACAATCAACAAAATACAGTAGTCATTGTTAAGGTGAGTATAAGTAAAGGACCACAATTTTCACTCAAAATATAAACGTATTTCTCCCAACCTAAAGAAATTAATCTATCACATAAGTTTGACATTAATCAAAAAGTTTCAATACTTTGCAAAACAACCCTATCCAACTTTCTCTAGGTTAAAAACAGACAGACGCAATTAATCAGAGATAAAACCACATAAGAAAGCAAAAGTCAACCACTGAACTAAACTGCGTAGCAATGGAAAACAAACGCAACTCTGCAAACCCCACAAGCAAAATAACAAGAAAATGATACAATTTATTCATCTTTTAATCACAAAAGTGCCAAAAAAGAAATAGATAATCTTACTCAGAAATACTCTGCTTCAGTTAAAGAACCCTCGATTCTCTTTCATGTGCATACTAGACAGAATCTAAAGAAGAAAATGAATTATATGGTTGTGGGAGATGGCTCCAAGTGTGGTTGTCTTGACTAGTCAAGGCAGGGAATTTACACAGTTGTGGTGGATTCTGCTAAATGGAGAGAGAGAGAGAGAGAAATTGTTGATTTTCTATTTTATCCTTGGAACGTCAATTGTTGATTGGAAAAGATTGGTTTTTTTATAATTTAGATCATAAAAATATTGATATCAATAAAAATATTAAAATTTTAAATTTGTAAAAATATAGATAGAAATATCAATATCATGTAAGATTTAAAAATTATTAAAATTTAATAATAAATATTAATACATAAATTTAACAAAAGAATATAAATTTACATATTTTTATGGAAATTTATTGATATTTTTTTATATTTTTCTAAATATTTTTTCGATACTTTAACGATATTAGGTTTAACTTATAGAAGAATTTAATCAATATTGATATTCCAGACTTCGATAATTTTAGGAATATTATGGAGATATTCATTTATATCCAATATCAATATAAATGACCATAAAATAAGTTCATCTTTAGTAATATACCATAAGTTCAAGATTGAATATATCAATATCGGTGAAAATATTGAAATCTTAAATTTATAAAAATATTGATTGATATATCAATATCGATAAATTTAAAAAATTATAAAAATTTAAAAATAAACATTTAATACGTAAATTAATAAAAAAAATTGAACAGATTTTATTAGTTGTGATAAATTTATATATATACACTATATATTAAAAAAAAAATCGAAATTCATCGATATCTTTCGTTAACAATATCTAATTTAATTTATGGAAAACATAAGCGATATTAATATTGTAAAGCAATATTTTTAAAATCTTTATAAATATTATGAAAATATTATTTCTACTCAATATTAATATCAATAATTATAAAATAAATATATAGTGGATACGTAAGGAAAAATATCAAAATATTTCCATGCTTACATATATTTTGTCTGCTGCCAAAAAGAAATGCCATGTATGCAATCTACATCAATGCATCTCTCCTATGACCTGTGAAGTGTATCCAAATTGATTGTGTTTTTGTTGTCCATATGCCATTCTCCTATTTATAGTTGGGATGATGTGTGCTGTTTTTATAAAGTAGTATCCAAAATGTCATACTGTATTAGGTGGCTTGATAATTTGGGGTGATATTTTGATTTGGAAACTTTTAATAGGAATGAATATAATTAACGTGATAGTTAATAAGATTAAAATAATTTTTATAATACTATTTGGTAACTATTTTTTCATTTCATCCTCGTATAATTATCATCTTCAATTATTCTTTTATATCATAATCAATAAAAAAAATGGTCCATTTTTTTTTAATTAGAGCATAGTAATAGTTGTGATGCAATTGTTGTATATATGTGGGTAATGGAGTTAACGATAGATTAGACACACTGAAAAACGATGTTATTTTTAAAGGTATTAATTCCTTCTACATAGGCGTAAATGGTTCTCACAAGGAATTGACCTTCCAGGATACAAAACATATCTCCGGAAATTCGATAGTTACACTCTAACAAATTTTAGAAGTAGAAATCACAAGTGTTTTAATAAAATAAAAGACTCAAAATAATATATAGAGAGACTCGACTTTTCACTATATTGAGAAAATTTAATTTTCAATCTTCAACTATTAATTGAATCTTCTATTTCAGTGATTTAATGAACACCAAATATTTTGAGTATATATAGATATTCAAGAGTTGCATCGAAAGGTTGCAACTCTTACTCAAGAGTTATACCAAAAGGTTGCAACTATTCTTCAAATGTCTCAAACTGAATGGTTACGACTTTTTCTCAAAAGATATCTTTACATGAAGAGTTCTCTCAACTCTATTTATATCATGTAAATACTATAATATACAACAATCTCCCACATATTTACATATATAATATATAATAAAATATACACTTGTTTTACGCAACGAATAATCATGAAGTGGACTTAGCCTTTAACTTAGCCCACTGATCCTCTATATTTCTTTCTCTCCATTTTCTGTGAATTTCGGAGAGAAATAGACACAAAATTAAAATAATTAATAAAAATACATTTTTTATTATCGATGATAATGACCCACTTCATGTATTGTGTCTATCTCTCTCCTAACTTTAGGTGAAATTTACACAAAAAAATGGAGAGAATCCGGACTCTTTAACTTATAGTTGAACATGAAACCAATGGAATCAAGTTCTTGTCGCGTATGATTTCTTACTTCTTTATTTTTGGCAACACCAATTTTGTATTGGGCCTTGTGCTTATCCTGGTCTCGCAAGTATACTAGGATCTTACAGATATAATCCCTAAGAAGCGGTCTTTCACTTCTCTACTTGCATAGGTAGACTTATCATGAATGTCCACAACGCATCCCACATAGCTATAAGTCTATTAAGGATTTAAAATCCAACTTTTACTTGTTGTGGTAAATAAAAGTGCATATGTCAGATTTAGGAGCTTTTGAAATAGTCTCACCCCCACTATTTCCAGGTTATGCACTTTGAAATGTATCCAAGTTTCCATTTCACTGATGTCTAATATTGAATTTCCTTTTGTTGGAATAGATGTCAATCCCGTGACCAACACGAACAGGGTCACTAACCTTTAATGCGGAAGTAATTACGATCCCGTTGGTATCCTCATTTGTCTTTTCCCCAGAATTCAGTCCTTCCGTACTCCGAGTCCAATACACAGAATAGTATGTGTGTGTTAAATCACGAATCTGTAAAGTCAATTTAGGAATGTGTTTAGCTTCGTTTGAGTTGGAAATCTGTCTTTAGGGAAAAAGTCATTACAGTAGGGATAATCCTTAGAATCCCTTTCTCTGTAATCTCATGTACTATCGTATTCCCTTAGACTTGTTAAATATAATAGAAGTTAATTAGGAAGTTAATTAACCTCCATGTATTTCTATTTTATCCACACTTCTTATGTGGAAATATATATAATTAATATATATATATATAATATATCATATATTATTTACATCTCCCACTCACATATGAAGTCTAATGGTCTCTAACACATTTCCTTCATAAATCACATTCTTATTCAGACAATACCTCGTGTGACCCACGAGTGTATCGAGTTTCCCATGATATACATCCGTTGGGAGTATATAGCACCTCAATCAGAACAACTTGGATACTAAGGCAACTCGTTATACCCTAGAACTCTTATCATTTAACACCTGTTGAAATATCTCTATTGAATCTCTCAAAATAGAGCATACTCAACCTTTTTTGCGAAATCTAATGTATTCATAATCAAACACATAGCTTGATTAACTAGTCAATGAATCACAATAGAGTGTGTTAAATAAAGACATTCTTCCTTTCTGACTAAGTATCTCCAGGCTCCCACTACTGCTGCTTTCCTAGACATGTCCCATTTCGCTCTTATCATCATAGCTATTGGTAACATGCTAAAGTAGCAACACTAAAGTGTAGTCTTAGAAATATAGGAGAAAGTCCTAAGGGTAATCGAAATTTTAGGACACACATAATGAGAAAACAGAGATCCATCTTTCTAATGTCCTTTTAATGGTCATAAACACATGTTATTCCTCAATGAACACATGTGACAATGTCTTTAACTTCCAAGGCAGGAAGCCTATGTCTTATCTAAATTTGACATCGTGTAAATTTACAAGTAAAATGTATTCCATACATTTAACCTAGATATCCAATCACTTACGTTTTAGGATACCTATAAAATTTAGCTTCATAACAAGTTAGATAGATTCGTGGTTGAAATCTATCTCGATTATATTTATCGATATAATTTCATCTCTGAACACTCACTTGGTCAGAGGTGATTGCTCATGTGAGAGAGCCAATCATAACTTGTCGACATACATATTATACATGATTGAATCACATATAATTCAAAAAAACACTGATAGTTACAATTTAAACTGTCAATTAACACCTTCAACATCTCAACCGAATTGCATTCAATCCTATGTAAACTCAAAAACTCAAACATGTTCCATGAACATATCACTTAGTAATAAGTTTGGTCAAAAGGATTTGCAACCATCAATTGACTAGAAATGTATCTTAGAATCACTTAGTTTATCGACTGAATCACTAACAAAGATAGGACTATGCATTGATATATTTGGTTCTTCCTAAATATTTGGCATTTCTTGTGTAAGCCATGATTGCTTAATCATCACAATGAATCGACACAACTCCCACTGGGGTGTGTGTATCCTCCAAAATTTTAGAACTTTATCCAACCAAATAATATATCTCTTATACAGCAGAAAACACATGACATATAGCTAAGTATTCAATACGAACAGTGTTGTGCAAGTTTAATGCTTGCCACACTGAGATTGCTCCATTATTGAGCAATAAGACTTAACTGGAATTTGATTTTCGTTTCAACTAAATCTACACTCTAGTCCACGTCTATATACTTAGCAAGTGTCATTAAGTTTCCTTGACAATAAAAGAAATAAACTACAGTCCTTCTCTTTAAATATCTGAAAAATTCTCTTCATTATCCCAAGATTAAAGAGATATCTGTCAGTTAGACTAATGGAATAACAGATGACTAATTTGTGTATAGAACTTTGAACAACTCTTTCTAACTTTCTTGAGTCTCGGGACACATATCTTGACTCAAATACTTGTCTCTACAATACGAGTATCCAGTGGTTTGCAGGTGTCCATCTTGAGATGTTCTAAGACTTTCTTGAACTAAGTTTTTAAAAAAACTTCAAAATTTCTTTGAACACTTCTCATGGATCTTACCATCAATTATCTACACTGCCTCACCCTCTTCATCTTGGAATACTCAATATTGTTTCCGGCTTACATTACATATCCACATCAAAAATAGAATCACAAAATAATTCTTAGGGCGTTTAACTTTAACACGGTGGTCTTCGTTTTTTCTAAAACAAAGTTGAATGAGATAAGCATCGAGTGAAATCTCAAAATACCACTGATCTTGAGGATTACTGAAGTCTATAAATCGATTTATCAATTTATGAATTTTATCCTCTCGTTCTTGAAGAATAAATCCTACAATACCATGTAGATTTCATCTTCTAATTCTCCCACTGAGAAGAACTATCTTAACGTCCATTTGATGTAATTCTAATCCTATACTAGCTACTATAGCTACAAGTAGATGAATTGAGGCAAATCTCACAATAGGTAAAAAGATTAACCCTTCAGTAGAGTACATCCTTCTGTAGCCACCAAGTGATCTTCAAACCTCTCCTATTGAGTCATTTGATAACTTATAATCTTGAGAATCTAGTTATTCCCAAAATTTATTGTCCCTTTAGAAACTCAACAAGTTTGTAAACTCGTCTAGACTTCATAGATTTTAATAAACTTCTATTGTTTTCTTCTAATTTCTAGAGAAACAAAGAAGGCTCGTCCTTCTATGTCATAATGCTTCTTGAGCACTTATTTTCTTAAACTTTTCCGAGAGTGTGATTTATTACCAAATTGAAGAGTCACTAAATCCTCAACAGGCAAACGTCACTAGCAAATATCTATCAAAGATCCACATCATCAACTGATAAAACTTCTCCCACTTGGATTAGATAGATTTTGATTTCCTTAATCTCGAAAAAAAATGTATAACATTTCCAATGCCAACTCTATAAGGAAAACTTAATTCCAGAAAATATGGATTATGCGATTCCTTACAAGTCATGCTCCCACTTGGAGTTCTTATGATCACATAACCCTTAGAATTTTCACAGTAATTTATGAAAATATACTCTCAACAACTAGGATTCAACTTTCCACATTTTCCGAAAAATCACGTGAAGGTTGTATATCCTGATGTTCTAAGAATACTCAAGAAACAGATTTTACTACCCATCTTAAATCATATGGAGTTGTAGCAATAAACTTAGAAGACACTAGATTACACACATAAGCTAATTTGAGTAACGTATCTTTCTAAAAGATATGTATTTTAGCTCGTGTCTATATGGGTCTTAACATTTCTAACAATGTTCTATTCCTTCTTTCAGCAACACCAAATCAATAATGTCAATAAAGGATAGTCAATTGTCAGATAACCCTTTTCCATTACACAATTCCCTGAATTGTTTAGATAGACTTTCATGTCTCCGATCAGTTACCTCAATTTGTCCAAATAGATGTCTGAAATATCAAGTACATCAGACTTATGAGAAATCAAACAGACAGGATCAAAACATGAATTGTCAATTCTAAATGTAATGAAACAAGAAAAAATCCATCTCGCGTCCTCACTAATAGGAACCCACATACCCAAAAATAATAGCAACAGAAGCACGACTCTAATAGTTTTTCAAAAGGTTTTGGGTCATTTAACCAGCAAGAAAAGTTCGTATTTGGATTACTAGACTTTGATTCCAGATTCAACAATCTATAAATCACAAGTCTATTTATCCTATCTTGCTTAAAAATGACCTACACTAGTATGCAAAATATGTCTATCATATAAGCATCACCAGAAGAACCATCATTCAGTAGGTACGAACTGAATTCATAATAATTAAAAGATGTCCTTTCACCATCCACAAACATAAAGCTGACAACTATAAGTCCACCACGATAACACTCAACATTAATGTGATGACAACCATGTCCTCTAAAAATAACAATACAATGTATCTCAAATCAGTCAAGCATGAATAAGGAGCTATTTGATCATCTTGTAGAATAAAAAATTATGACCTTATCAGAGTCAAATTTGCAAGTCACAAGTCTTCGACTTTGACTCCAATATTATATCCTACTCAAATCCATTGATTATTTACAATGGCTCCCTTGTCTCCAATGTCTCGGTCTGTTGTTTCTGAATCTTTAGTCTACAAAGGATAAGATTCAATTAAAACAACAATTTAGAGACATCTACAAATTTAAAAATGAAATTAGATGAATCTGCCTTGTCCTATCAAGGTTCAGGGAACTCATGTGCAAAACGACCATGCGTACAACAGTTGTAGTATGTCATTTCGCTCATATCCTTCTTATTCATTTAACACGCTTCTTCTTTCTATTCATATTGATTGCATTGCCTTAGGTATTGTTATCCTATCTCCCACTATCCGATCAATTAGCCTTCTTCCCTTTCTTCCAGTTCTATATTCGTTTAAAGCCCAAAACTTCGGTTGAACTAGAACTAACAAAGAAAAAAATACCAGAAGGATGTTTAGCTTCTGTATGCCTTTCAACCTCTAGATTTAGCTGATGAGCTGCTTAACTGAAAGTTCTAATACTCTCATTTCAAGTCAAAACAATTTTGAGGTGATTCCAATGATCTGGTAGTGAGCATACTAGAGCTTGAATTCGGTGTTCATTAGAAAAATTGTGACCAGCTTGTTTAAGTTCAGTGATCATATTAGACATACCCCTCAGATGTTGTCTAACATTGCGATCACTAAACTAAGTAAAGATCTTGTGTCGTGGAAGTATTTCATTTTCCACATAAGATAAGCTACATGGTCCCTATTTTTTCGATTCTCAATCCCAAAGCTCGGGTCAGACATTTCTAGGTCAATCTCTAATAGTCCGGTCTTGTGCAAAACATACTATATTTTCTATCAATGCCATTGTCTTAAACAAATAAAGTGATTCACTGTGTTAGTGTTTTATTACATTTTATGCTGAGCCAAACTTAGACATCTAAAAATCAACACACGATTCGATTTTGAAAAATAACTTAGAGTTACTAATCATCGATCTCGTCATGCATCTCAAAATCGATTCTAGTTTCAAAACATAAAACTCACGTTCAAGTATTTAAAATAAAATAAATAACATTGAACAACCACATTATTCACAACAATTCAGGAAAAACAAGTTAGAAGTTGCCATTACTAAAAACTCAAAAGAACTCCAACGAGTATCAATTTTGCTTATATAAAATACAACTCAATTAGGTCTAACTTGTCTAACTTGTCTCTCGTCTTCCAATAATTAGAAGCATCGAACTCTCTAGTTCTGGTACTATAGATGACCTTCGCTAGAGGATCCATAAATGGATTCTTCATTTGACCTTTCTTATCCATGAATGGATTCTGCGTCTGACCTTTTCTGCGACTCTTTAATCTCAGAAAATCAGAACGACTAATCCTTCCCATCCTCAAGCAAGCCGATCTAAGTGCCTAAGTCATATCTCTGTCTCTCGAAGCACGTGAAAGTGCATCCATAATTTCTAATCCTTCGGACTTGTTTTCAGAAGACTTCCACACATCCCAAAAGTCTTTCTCCAAGTAAGGTGGAAGAGTTCTAGCCCAGACATTAGAACTTTTAATTTGTTTGAATGTTTCATATGGAAGTTGCTTATTGCGAATGATAACCATTAAATGGTTAAACTTTTCCAATACATCAATGAAGTGTTCTCTCAAGTTTTGAGTATACTTCATCTTATAATTCAAAAAATCATGTTGGACCTCTTCACTGGTCCTGGTGTCGCTCTCAGAAACTGTTCCGCTCCCTGACATCCCTGAAAAATGAGCAGCCCAAAATCAACAAACACACTAAAGTGTTAGTTAAACCTTAACACATGAATTTCCTCTATTTCAATGCTTATGGAACACAATTTCTAATTAGCATTAGGTATATTCACAAGTGAAAATTGAGTTTAACTTCATTGACTCTCACTTTCCCGGATTAACCGGAGCATATCAAACAATTTCACACACCAATTAAACATGATTTAAGAACTAAAAACATTTATTAGGAGCATTTAACACATAATGTCAACAAAAAAATCTCCATATAAGTCTTTAAAGCAAATAAAGACACAAAAATGAAGCCACACTTCAAAATATATATCGAAACACATGAAAGAACATCCGAACGGACACGAAACGAGCTGCAAATGGCTGAAAACAAGACGAAATGCGCCAGCACGTGCAGAAACGGCTGGATGCGCCACCAGCAGCAGCCACGCGCTAGCCCGCGCCGCCACGCGCCCATACGCGCTCGCCCGCGCCGAACAATAGTCGTTGAGTCACCGGCGCGTGAACCACACACGCAACCGTCAGCCGCCGGCGCGTGGACTTCACGCGCCGCCATCGGATTTTCCGGTCCCCGGCGCGTGGGCTTCACGCGCCACCGCCGGCCAGCCATCGCCGTCCGTCTTCCGGTTCAGGTCTGACCCATCTCCAACGGGTCAGATCCGAAGTTTGTGAAATTGCATTTGGGCCCCTGAAGAATATCTAATTCTCTGAAAACAGACCCAAAATTTTCTAAAAAAATTCAAAATGACCCCGATCACGAATTTTTTTAAAAAAATCGTATCTCACTCAAAACTCAACAAAAATTCACAAACGATGGATGGATGGAATCCTCATGAAACGTAGATTAATTCCATACCAATAACAGACTCGATTTCATTCGATTTCACGGTGTAATTTCAGATCTAAAAATGAGTCACGAAAATCTTTAAAAAATCATAACTCTCTCTTTTCTTATCAAAAAATTACACAAAAAATATGTATGGAATCCTCATCATACGTAGTATCACCCAGCATTCAGAAAATCTACTAAAAATTTCCGAAATCATTCGTATTTCGCATATTAAACTGGGTCAGTTTTGAAAAAAAAAAGTTAAACTTTGAAAAATCATAACAATTCAACCACAAGGCCAAAAAATACAATTAAAATTTCCTTGGAATCCTCATCTCACATTCTATTCATTGATACCCAAAGTAATAAAATTCGATCAATGGAAAAAAAATACACTAATTAGAGGATCAGTACGTACGGGAAAAATGGATACACCAAATTCATGCATTAATGGCCTTAAAACATGATCAGCAACAACTACACTCATAATCATTGCAACTAATACATAAAATATGCCTATAATCATCAATGATTTCACAAAAAAAATCAACAACAGAAGCATGCCATAAAAATAAAACGTGATACCAACATATTGGTTCTGATACCATATGTTGGAATAGATGTCAATCCCGTGACCAACACGAATAGGGTCACTAACCTTTAATTCGGAAGTAATTACGAACCCGTTGGTATCCTCGTTTGTCCTTTCCCCAGAATCCAGTCCTTCCGTACTCCGAGTCCAATACATAGAATAATATGTGTACGTTAATTCACGAATCGATAAAGTCAATTTAGGAATGTGTTTAGATTCGTTTGAGTTGGAAATCTGTCTTTAGGGAAAAAATAATTACAGTAGGGATAATCCTTAGAATCCCATTTTCTGTAATCTCATGTACTACCGTATTCCCTTAGACTTGTTAAATATAATAGAAGTTAATTAGGAAGTTAATTAACTTCCATGTATTTCTATTTTATCCACACTTCTTATGTGGAAATATATATAATATATATATATATATATATATATGTAAATAATATATCATATATTATTTACACTTTTTTAACTTAATGTTAAGGTGCTAATTTTCCACTTGTACCTTAAGATGTAGTTGGTTTCAATCAAAATATCATATTTAATCGGTAATAGCTCCATATCTCTTACGACCTTTTTCATTTATCTTCCATCAAGTATGATTTTTTTTTCTCTTTAATCACACTCTTTATATTTGATCAAATTCCATCAAACATAAAGTAACACAATTTTGATTTTAATTTCATCTTCAACTTTTAAATTATTCCTCATTGAATTATAATACTTCAAGGATCATTAATAAAAATCCATATGCTATTGTCGGGTTTGAATTTAATTAATTTGGCCCGAGTGAATATTGGCTTATTAATTTATGTTTTGGCTCATTAATCTCAATCAATTTGGCCAAAATGATTTAATGTGGCCTTCACTCTTCAGCCCAAAAGCCCAAGTAATTTAATTGATTTCTTTTGCTAGACTGCTAGCACCCAAATAATTTCTTTACCCAATATCAAAGATCAGGTTACCTATGAGATCATCATTCTCTCATCCTTGTAACTTGTTTCAGCATAATTTCCAGGTCTACGTCTTCTCGCTGAATGAGTTAATTGATAAAGGCTCATGCGTTGATTTTTCCCTTAACCAACACATCACATCTGTTTATTGCAGATTCAATGCGATTCCTATCAAAATCACTGATTCATAAGATCCACAATTGGAACTCACCGTCTCAAATTATAGTCGGAACTCACCGTCTCAAATTGGACATAACAGTTAATAATTGCACCACTTCCCGAACCACCACATTCAAAGAACGGCGCATCGATTTGTTTGTGGCTCACCATACACAACGGCAGAAAAGGAAAATAAATTATTCACATTTTTATTGTAAAACTCAAAACAAACATCTATAAATTGATTTAAAACAATTAGCATATCTTGTCAATGATGCTATAGTAACTATTTAGTATTGATAGTTTTAACTTAGATTTTTTTTTTAAATGAACAAGAAAAATATTGTAAAAGAAGAATTTGACTAATTTAATTTATCTCTTAAAATCAATTATTTTTAATGCTTAATTAATTTTAGGGGAAAAAAACATTACCCCACCATAAACTTCATGCTCAAAATCCAAATAATTTATATTTTTCTAAATTCTACAATGGTCATGTATTCAACAATTTTATGAATAAACTAGTCACTTAATCTAATCTATACTAATCTAATAACAAAATCTTATTCCATTATTGGAAATTTTGTTCTCAATTCAAAATCTTATTTTAGAAATCTGTTATACATTTTAAACGTCCATGTATTTATAAATCTCCTTTACTAATATATTTAAAGAGCAGCACTTGTGTACAAATTTCTACCGTAAAAATATCCATTTTTGAAAAATTCGCGGATCTAAACAGGGTTGGGTCAGATTTGGACATTTTTTTCCAAAATTCGCGCAACTTGTAGTTCCAGATTTTTTCGCTCCCAGGTATGTTATAATTTGGGCAAAGACGTGTTACAAGTAGGCAAAATCTGTGTTACTAATTCTTAAAAAATTATTATTTTTTACTTTTCAAGTGACTATAAAGAAAATATGTATTTCTGCAAGTATAAATATGTGTTACTTAATTTATTTTTTATTCTCTTTGTTGATTTATGTTAATAATGTGTTTTTTTCGCTCCCAGGTATATTACAATTTTGGCAAAGGTGTGTTACAATTAGGCAAAATGTGTGTTACTAATTTTTAAAAAATTAATTTTTTGTACTTTTCAAGTAACTATAAAGAAAATTTGTATTTGTGCAAGTATAAATATGTGTTACTTAATTTATTTTTTATTATCTTTGTTGATTTATGTTAATGATATATTTTTTCGCTCCCAGGTATGTTACAATTTGGGCAAAGGCATTTTACAATTAGGCAAAATCTGTGTTACTAATTCTTTAAAAAATAATTTTTTATACTTTTCAAGTAACTATAAAGAAAGTATGTATTTCTGCAAGTATAAATATATGTTACTTAATTTTTTTTTCTTAGTTAATTTATGTTAATAATATGTTATTCATGTACTTAATACATCATTTAATACCTTATATATGTTATATAAAATATAATATATATTTTTATAAGGATAAATAAATGTTTGTGCATATAGTAACACATATTTGATCTTGCAGTAACACACATTTACTCTAATTGTAACACATATTTGCAGTAACACACATTTACTCTAATTGTAACATACATTTGCAGTAACACACATTTACTCTAATTGTAACACACATTTACTCTAGATGTAACACACATTTGCAGTAACACAAATTTACTCCAAGTGTAACATAAATTTGCAGTAATACATATTTACTCTAATTGTAACACATATTTGTTCCTCAATTTGTGTTATTATATGAGCATATATGTGTTATTATAGGATAAAATATATTTTTATTAAGAATAAATATGTGTTTCACATACTGTTGGCCTGGCGAACTAATACAGTCAGCATATGGATAATCATCAAGGTTTGGCAGGTCGCCAGGGCTCACCCGGATCCGCGGAAGTGTGGAGCTCGCCCCCATCCCCACGAGGACCTCGCAGAGGTCCATCGTCGCACGACACTCAGAAGCCACGCAAGGCACCGGAGCTCGCCTCCAAGCTCGCCCAAGTCACTGGAGCCCGCTTCCGAGCTCACCCAGGAGCTCGCCTCTTAGCCAATAGGACCCCGATGGTTGCGCTCTTTTTCCCTCCGTCCGGTTTATCCACAAGGGTGGTTTACGGCGAGGTTTTTAATGAGGCCTATCTAGTCTAAGGCATTGTAGTAGGATGAGGCACGATGTATGGAGCAGTGTGAGGGACCAGGACGAAGGTTACGGACCTTCGTCAACACCGGAAGCCAAATAGGCTTATAAGGTGCCGTCTCACACTCGCACACCTATAAATAAGACCTCTCTTGTACTATTCACACAATTAATACATTTCCTACACTCTACTTTCTCTCTCTCTCTCTCTACATTATCTCCTCCAAGAACACAAATTATAAGATTATTGTTTGGTAGAATTAATCCGATATAAAGCCACATAACGAACAACGATTAGTAATTTCTATTTGGCGCTAGAAGGAGGGTGTTCGAACCGTCGAATCTGAAAAATTAAAAAAAATTCAAGAACAAAAATTAGGGTTTGTTGAAGTTTTGAAGATTTGAAGGTGTTCTTGATAAAACTCAAGAACACTTGAAGATACACATACGAATCCATCCCTTTGAACAAAAACCCAGATTTCCGCATAAAAATCCAAATTTTTGGATTTGCAATTTTCTGCCCAAAAGAAGTTTTCAAACGCACGCGTGTACACGAATAAACCGAATTTCGGATAAATCATCACGCGAGGCTAGACAAAAATTTACACAGCTCCACCTATGCTGGACGATCATCACCCCGGCGACCTCCCTCCACCTCGGCGACCTGCAGCAAGTTACCCCCTCCAAAAACCAAAATAGCTACGACTCGAGCTGCCGAAGGACAGACCTCCGCAGCTGCCGGAAAGTCCCGAGGGGGCGACCAAAACCAGGCCGAGATGGAGACCTCACGCAAGGTGGTGGAGACCTCACAACCACCTCCCCAGAAGAGCACCGCAGCCCCGCGACCTCCGCGAGTTGTGGTGGCGCAAGAAGACCTGATCCCTGCCCTGAGGGACCTGGCCAACAACCCCGATGAGCTCCAACGCACCATCGCAACCTTACAAAGGTTGTAGCAGAGGCAGCAGGACGAGCTCGCCTTAGTACCCAGGCGAGCTCCAGCTGCCGAAGCCTGGGAGCAAACCAGGCCCACCCAGGGCACTCAGACCCGGGGGGAGTACAGCGTCCTCCCCACCGAGCAGGAGGCGAGCTCGGCACAAGCTCGCCAGCATAGAGAAAGGGCCGGCAAGGCCAAGATGGAGGAGGAGGAACCCACCCCGTACACTGGGCGAGCTTCGACCTACACCGAGGTCTCTGCCACGCATCAATCACGAGCGGACGGCAGCCCCAGCTACCTCCCACGGAGACTCGAACCAGCAGCCGCGCAGGTCCGCCCATGAACGTTTGAGAAGGCCCGCCACCGACAGGTTGGGCCCCCATGGCGGACGCAAATTCCAGCCCGTCACTGAGAGGTCCCCCCAGAGTGAGGTACCTCGGGGACGTGCGTCCACGAGATGCACGACCTTTGAGCAGCCTCCGCCGGAGGTGACCCGTGATGACGAGCTGGCCTCGCTGAAAAAGGCAGTCAAAATGCTGCAAGCCCAAGTAGCAGCCAAGTCAGGCGGACCTGACGCCACCACTCTTCCCGCATCTCCATTGGCACCTACCATCCTTCGTGCACCGGTCCAAAAGAAAATTCAATTCCCAGTGATATCTGCGTACGAGGGCGAATCTGACCCGAAGGTCCACCTGATTAAGTACACAGACTTTATGATTTGGGTTGGCGCCACCGACTCTACTCAATGCCGGAACTTCCCGCTGACCCTAGGGAACCGAGCTCACCGCTGGTTCTCTTCACTCGCCCCGGGGTCAATCTGCTCATTTGGCCAACTCTCGCAGGAGTTCTTGGCCCACTTCTCTGGGTTCGGATCCTACCTTACCCAGAAGCACCGACTCGCCAACATCCACCAAGGCGAGAGTGAGACCTACCAGCAGTACCTGGAGAGGTTCGACAAAATCCTACTGGAAGGCGAGCCGGTAAGCGAGGACACCAAGGTCATCGCAGCGATGGCCAGACTCAAGAAGGGCACTGACCTCTGGAAGGAGATGCACCTCGCATGTCCCAACACTTACACCGAATTCCGCCATAAGGCAGGGGTGTTCGTGGCTATGCAGGAGGCACTACTGAAAGAAGTTGGTGCCCAAGAGGAGAGGAAGCCCTAAGGGAAGAAGTCCGGGGGCGCATACAAAGCCCCCCGGAACCTGAAGGCCTTCGGTGAGGGGGACGAGCTCAAGGAGAAGCTCAACCAGGTCCTCACTGTCTCTGTCGACCGCATCTTTACGGCTGTTAAAGACAAGGCCCTGCTGGAGGAGCCGAGGCGGATCCACCAGGACCGCACGAAGTTCAACCCCAACAAATTCTGTGCATACCATCAGGCCATCGGCCACTTTACCAGTGAATGCCGATACCTCCTCAAATAGCTCTAGAAATTTTATAAGGATGGGAAGCTGACCGAGTTTGTGAAGAAGGCCCCAGCTAAGAGGCCAAGGTTCGAGAGGAGGGCAACCTCCGATGATGAGGATGAGGAAACGGACCAACCTGGTCCCCAGAACAGACGAAGGGCACCTCCCCAGCCTCAGCAAAACATGGAGCCCACCCGGGAACTCTTGGTTCTCGAGGAAGAGATCGGAGCTACCGGAGGTCTCCAGGATGGGGGATCCTCCATATCCAAGAGAAAAAGGAAGGCTGAAATTCGGGTCATAAACCAAGTCGAGGAAGGCAGCTCCGGCCCCAGGTCCGTCTCACAGCTTACTGATGAGCTGACATTTTCCCCAGCGGACCTGGAAGGGGTACTGACGCCCCACAACGACTCGTTGGTGATAACTGCCAACATCATGAACTTCCGAGTTCACAGACTACTTGTGGACACCGGCGCATTCACCAACATTCTCTTCAAATCCACCTTAGATGCCTTGGGTGATTTTGAGTCGTATCTGGAACCTAGCAATGCTAGGATAGTGGGGTTCGGAGAAGCTGTAACCGTCCCCCTAGGTAGTGTTAGGTTGAGCGTCCAGCTTGTATCGGCTGAGGACACTAGGCTCATAGATTTCCTAGTTGTCGACTAGCAGTCCTCCTACAACGGGTTTCTTGGCCGCCCGTTTATTAATGAATTCAAAGTGGCATGTTCAACCCACTACTACTGTTTGAAATTCCCAACCCCAAAAGGTGCAAGAACTATAAAAGGTGACCAGAAAAAGGCCCGAGAGTGTTTACTCCAAATAAAAGATGGCCAGGTCAAAAAAGCGATGACGCGGTCCAAGTCCTTGAAGAGGACGTGCAGATTCCAGTAGACGAGCCAAACATCCTAGACGTAATCTCTATCGAAACTGAGATGATGGAGGTAGGCGATCTGTCAGAGATTAACCAAATGTCAGGACCTGCGCAAGACGCACAACCGGCACCAATGGAGGATTTGGAAGAAACCCAAGTGTTGGGACCTGCGCAGGAACAACAACCTGCTCCCATGGAGGTGGTCGATGAGGCCCAAGATGGGGGACCTGCGGGAGGTCAAGAACCAACACCAATGGACGTTGACCTAACTCCCCAAGTCACCGCACCGTCCCAAGTTGACAAAACACCGGAGGTACTAACAGTTGATGGACCCGCCCGAGCTGAAAGCCAACCCGACGACCTCGAACCGCGCATAGGTCATGAACCTGCGCAAATGTCATAAGAGGAGTGGGATGAGTTCATCAGCGACCCAAGGTGGAAAAGTCAAAAGAGGAAAGCCACCCCCATGGAGGAATTGACGGCACTCCCGGTGGACCCAGAAAGGGACTTAGAACTTTTCATCGGCTCTGAGTTACCTGAACCGTACCGGTCGAGGATGGAACTGTTCTTGATGTCCAACCTGGACGTGTTTGCCTGGTCCCACGAGGACATGACGGGGATCCCGTTGGAGCATGCTTACCACAGACTTAACCTAGATCCGACGAGGAGACCCGTACGCCAAAAGTGGAGAAAGTATGGACCAGACAAATACGCAACTCTAACTGTTGAGGTGGAGAAGTTGTTAGACAACAAGCTCATCAAGTAAACTTTGTGTCTGCAGTGGGTCGCGAACCCCGTCCTGGTGAAAAAGCACAACGGGGCGTGAAGGCTATGTATCTACTTCACGGACTTGAACAAAGCATGTCCAAAGGACAACTTCCCACTGTCTCACATTGATCAGTTAGTAGATAGCACAGCAGGTCATGAGATGATGACGTTCATGGATGCTTTTGCGGGCTATCACCAGATAGCTCTGCACCCAGGTGACCAGGAACATACGGCGTTCTACACCAACAAGAACATGTACTGCTGGGAAAGGATGCCGTTCGGACTCATCAACACCGGAGCAACCTACCAAAGGTTGGTGAATAAAATGTTCGACCAACACATTTGCGAATCCATGGAGGTGTACGTAGATGACATAGTTGTCAAGAGTTTGAGGAAGGAGGACCACCTCGACCACCTCAAACAGACCTTCGATATACATAGTCACTACAACATGAAACTGAACCCCAAGAAAACAAGCTTCAGCGTGCACTCCGGAAAGTTCCTGGGGCACCTAGTTAGCTAACGAGGAATCGAGGTCAACCCAACGCAGGTCCAATGCATAATCGAGATGGGCGTGCCCGACTCCGTGCAAAAAGTTCAAAGGTTGACTGGGTGCATGGCAGCTCTGAACAAGTTCATCTCCAGGTCCGGTGACCGAAATCATCCGTTCTTCGAGGCGATTAAGGCAAACACACGGAGGTACAAAGAGGCGGCCAAAGCCAATAAGCTCCGCCTCAAAAACCACTTCGTCTGGACAAGTGAATGTCAACGAGCCTTTGAAGACATCAAAACATACCTGACAGATACGCAGGTCCTGTCAAAGTCGATACCTGGAGAGAAGCTGTACCTATACCTAGCCGTATCGGAGGTAGCCATCAGTTCCGTCCTGGTGCGAGAAGAGGCAAAAACACACCTACCAGTGTATTATGTAAGCCAAGTCTTACACGAAGCTGAGTTGCGGTACACCCCAACAGAGAAGCTGGTTTATGCACTGGTGATGAGTGTTAGAAAATTGAGGCCTTACTTCTTTGACCACCCGGTAGAGGTGCTGACAACGTTCCCACTACGTCAAATACTACAGCGCCCAGACACCGCCGGACGCCTGCTGAAATGGTCACTAGAGATCAGCCAATACGGTATAACCTACGCACCCCGAACAGCAATCAAGGGACAAGCACTTGCCGACTTCATTGTCGAGCTAACTTTCCCACAAGATCCAACGAGGGGGCGTATAGCTCCGTGGCATCTCTACATGGACGGATCATCAACTAGCGTAGCAGCAGGCGCCGGCGTGGTCCTGATCAGCCCGGACAGACAAGTCTTCACCTCCGCAATCCGGTTCGACTTTCGAGCAACCAACAACGAGGCAGAGTATGAAGCGTTGATAGCAGGGCTTAGGCTATCATTAGCTGTGGGGGAAACCAATCTTCAAGTTTTCGGAGATTCCCAGCTAATAATATCCCAAGTCTAGGGGGAATATGAGGCAAAAGACCAGCAGATGATGACCTACCAAAAGATAGCCTCGCACCTGATCTCGATGTTTACACAGGTCTACATCAACCAGATACCGCGGCTAGAGAACACACAAGCAGATGCCCTAGCCCGGCTAGCTACCAGCAATGGCGAGGCCGAATTCATGAAAGTTGTGATCACCACACTGAAAAACCCCTCGACGCTCGATTACAAAGTAAACCAAACCTCGAGTGGGGGGCAGTAGGACAGTGAAGATGGTGAAGATTGGTGCACTCCAATCCAAAAATATTTAACAGACAGAACAACCCCCGTGGACACCTGGGAAGCTAGCCGGCTAGTAAAGCAAGCTGCCAGATATACGCTGCTGGATGACCAACTCTACAAACGTGGATTCTCTCTACCCCTACTCAAGTGCCTAACTAAGAAGCAGGGGTCCGAAGTGTTAGAAGAAATTCACAAAGGGATTTGTGGGAGTCACGCTGGGGGGCAAGCATTGGCATATAAGACGATCAGGCAGGGCTACTACTGGCCCACTCTTCGCAAAGATGCCATCAGCTTCGCTCGAAGGTGCTGAAAGTGCCAACTTTTTGCACCTAACATCCACTCCCCAGCCAACCAGCTGAAGTCGGTTTTCAACCCATGACCTTTCGCGAAATGGGGAATCGACTTGATTGGCTCATTTCCACCTGGTAGAGGCGGTGTAAAGTTTGTTGTTGTTGCAGTAGACTACTACACTAAGTGGGCTGAGGCCGAAGCTCTCACAACTATAACCCAAGAAAGGATGATCGGCTTCATATGGAAAAACCTGATCTGTAGATTCGGGCTTCCGCAGTCGATCATCACGGATAATGGAAGGCAGTTCGACGGACAAAAGTTGAGAGACTTCTGCAGTTCATGGAACATCAAGAAGCACTACTCAACTCCGTACCATCCACAGTCGAACGGCCAGGTCGAGGCGGAGAACAAGATTCTGAAACACATATTGAAGCTCTGCCTCGAAGAAAAGAAAGGGAGCAGGGCAGACGAACTCCCAGAGGTCCTATGGTCTTATAGAACTTCCTATAGGGCCAGCACCGGAGAGACCTTGTTTGCCCTAGCCTTTGGAACTGAGGCGGTGATACCCGTCGAAGTCCAAAACAAGACTTGGAAGGTGGTAGGATATGATGAAGAAAAGAATGACGAAGCCTTGGCAGTAGAGAAGGATCTGATCGAAGAGACCAGAGCTTCGTCAAAAATGAAGAACGCCACCTACAAGCGCAGAGCAGAAAAATATTACAACTCCCAGGTCCGAGACCGAAAATTCAAGGTCGGAGACCTGGTGTTGAAAAAGAAATTGATGGCCCCACCAAGTGTATTCGGTTCAAACTGGGAAGGACCGTTCCGGGTCACAGCAGCCTGACCAAACGACACTTATGATCTAGAAGACGCAGAAGGCAACGCCTCGTCATACACCTGGAGTGCGGTCCACCTGAAAAAGTTCTACCAATAGACTAGAATTCTGTAATAGACTAGTCGAAGGTTCGCATCAGGAATGCTGATGGCAACCAATGTAAATTACATTGCTACGAGAAGTTGAGAAAATTTGTGAAATCAGAAAAATTTGCCAAGTGTCCGGACCTACGTAGCTCGCCCCCTACGCGAGCTACCTCAGATCGCCCACCGCCCAGAAAAGCTCGCCAGTCCCAGCTCGCCCGAGCACTAAAAAATCTGTGATGCGCAAGGACCAATGTCCCAAACGTTGTAATTAAATAGCTCGAAGGCAAAGGCCAAAGTGCCCAAGGTCGCGAAGGTACCCTTCTTAAAGGGTTGCTAAGCACCTACTGCCACAAATTAGAAAAATTTGCGAAAAAGATGAAAAACGTCTAAGGCAAGGTTCATGAAACCCAACGGCCCAACGTGAATCAATCGAAGTGCAGCTCGCTGCCCTAAGTGGTCTAAGACGAGCAATTCGCGGCCCTAAGTGGTGTAAGACGAAGAATACGCACTCTCAAAACAGAGGTACAATTCATAGTCGTAAGTGACGTAAAACGAACGATTCGCTTCTCAAAGTAGAATAAGACGAACAATTAAGTACCCATAAAATAAATAAAAATGAGCTATTTTGAAAATTATAACATAAAAGCGCGAAAATGAAGTGCGAAGAGTTGGACAAAAAATGCTCGACTTATATTCAAAAGATACTTAAGAAATTTTCAAGTGAAAAATATACTTGAAAAAATCCTAAGTATGAGTAGCAGTGTTGGCCATAAAGGCCGACCAGCTGACCATCTTTGAACTACAAAAAGCTCCTTCTGGGCGAGCTGCACGTGGCCCGTGAGCTACATCTACTTAAACCAAAAATAAGAAACTACAAAACGGAGCTCCTTCTGGGCGAGCTCCGCAACCCGACGAACTACAACCACTTGCAAAAATGTAGACAGAAAAGCAAGGAAAAAAAGGCCTAAGCATCCGGGGCCGCGGGGACAACTGGATCGGACGGAAGAGCAAGCTCGGCTTCAGTAGTGATGTTACCAGTAAGCCCAGTAGCGTCAAACTCGCCTATGTTCACCATCGCGTCCCCACAAACCTCTTGCATCTGCTCCATGGTGGGGGTAGTCCTCTCCTCCTCACCGGCGACCTCCTCTTCGCCAATGTTCAGCGCTGGCACCTCAACTGTCTTGATGACTTGAAAGCGGGTTGGCACAAAGTCGAGGGGGATGCTGAGCTCTGAGAGATCGCCAATGTCCATCTTGGCGCCATCGGGGAAGGGAACCCGGTCCAGGCAGGCCTTGAAGTCGCCCACCATAGCCTCGACCTCATCGTCCTTGTAGGCTCGGGCCCACCAAAGGGTCCGCAGGACCTCGGCGTAGCATTGGACACATCCTTTGTCCGAGGCCTCGGCCCTCACAGCCGCCAGATCAGGCGAAGAGGACGCAACATTCTGCAGCTCGGCGACTTCATTGGCCTTCGCCTCCAGCTCGGCTCTCAACCTCGCACACTCGATGTCGGAGCTCTTTACCAGGCCCTGTTGCAGTGCGAGGTCCTTCTTGATAACCTCAAGCTCGCCAACCTCCCGTGCGAGCTTGGTGGAGAACTCATCTTCCTTGGCTTTCATTCTAGCCTCCGCCTCCTGCTCGAGCCTGGCGAGCTTGCGTTGAAGGCCATCGAGCTGCTGCAGGGCACTTTGCTCAGCAGCTAATGATGCCTCGGCCCTTTCCTCGGCGAGCTGCGCCTGCCTCTTCGCCTTGTCAGCGGTGTCCGCCAAGGCCAGCATCCTCTTATTTATGTCAGAGCGACTTGCTTCCAGCTCGGCGACCTGCTCAAAAGCCTTCTGGTTGGCGAGCATTAATCTACTCGCATGGTGAGCCGAGAGGAGGAGGTTCTCCTTCAGGTCCTGACTATTGATGGTCGCTACCAGCGGAGTCGTCCAATGCCTCGGCATCTCACTCACAGTGTTCCGGACTAGGCCCGGATGGAGGCTCCGCATCGACGTTAGTGAGCGAGATCGCTCGAAGGCATGAAGAGCCTCATGACGATTGGGGTGAGCGATGGGAGCATAACTGCGAAGTTAGAACAGTTGAAAAATGTTAGAAAAACAAGAGATAATAAGCGATGAAGATCGACTGGGTGAGCTACTTACTGAGCTCGGTCGGGGTCCCAACCAAGGAGCGTGTCATCGTTAGTTTGCACCCCGAATAGAGATGGCAAGGGGGGCGAGCTCCGGATAGGCGTGGCCGCCAACGGGGTCGTAGATTGAGCGGAACCTCCTCCAATTTCTTCATTAACAGTTTAATAATCAATAAATGTTACAGTAATATATATATTTCAAGCCTCCTCCAAATGAAACATTATCTTCTTTGCAGAAAGGATAAAAAAAGCATCAACCTTTCAAAATTAAAATGGCACCCCTTTGGAGTTTGATCAAAGATGTTAATCCATCAAAGACTACTTAACACTTAAACTAAGAGTTGTGAGGGCCTATGAGACAAGGTTTCCAAACCAAACTGAAGTCGGGAGTTTGGAATGTGTACTTCATGACCAAAAAGTATGAAGAATATCTTTTTCGTATAAAAATTGTTTACCAAATGATCATAGATTTTGTATATACAAAATATTAATTCTAATGTAATCTTTTGTATATATTGCAGGGTTCAAGAATTCACGCAACTATCCCCACTAGACAGGTATGTAATTTCAAGCTCCTAATGAAAGAAGGACAACTCATTGCAATAAAAAATTGTTGTTTGCCCCAATAAGATGTTTTTCAGCACAACAAACAACAAGTATAAAATGCTTTTCATTAAAAAGACTCATGCTTTTGAGTTTTTTGATCATCATTTTCCTACATTCACCTATGAATTTCAATGGTTTCATGAGTTTAAAGAACCCGACAATTTGGATGAGACACGTCTTTTTGGTAAGTTCCAGCAATCAATATTTCTCATTTTCTCACTAAAAAAAATAACTCTTAATTTTTTTTGTTTCTATGTCGTACAAGTTTACAATTTAAATTCTCTTGCAATAGATTTTATTGGGAAGCTAACAGATCCGGGAAGCCCTAAAATTGTACCATACAATATTCTGGACACTAAACTTCGGGAGATCACCATAGAGGACATTGAGTAAATTTTTTGGACATGATAGATTCTATTTTGCATGATTATAAATGTAAAAATTCCTTCTAATATTTTTTTAAATGCAGGAAAAATCAGCTAAAATGCACTTTATGGGAGGATTATGTTGACATGTTTACTAATCTACTTAAAAAGCATAGTTCAGTATATCATATATTAATCCTACAATTTTTTCGGGGTAAACCATATAGAGGTATGGTAGTATAATTCATTGCAAGGCCCATTTATTAATTTTCTATTACCTACTAATTATCCAACTTAGTATTTATCTAACAAGTTATTCCCCCAAATTAGATACTGTAAACCTTTGCACTGCAAAAAATATCTCTAAGATAATTCTTAACGAAGATATCCCTGAAATCAATGAATTTAGAAATAAGTAAGCCCCTTCCTTGACCTTTTTTTTTTTGTTTATAAATTTGCTTGAACTTACCATCTAATTTGTTAATATTTATTTTGAATATATTTTAAAATAAGATTGGGAGATGCTGAAGATGACAAACATAACCATGATTATGTAATGGCTTTGCCATTGTCCTCTGTGAGCCCTAATGACGAGGGGAGAGTGAATAAAAAGAGTTAACAATTGAACAGTTAATTGAAGGGAAAGAGGTACATTTTGTAAATTATTTTAGGGTTGGACAAAATTTTAATAATATACTCAAATTTATAATAATTTTTTAAATAAAATTGCAGATTCGGTTTTTTTTTTTTTTGGAGAAATTGTAGATATTGAATCTATTGGTACTTGGTGTTACCTTTCATGCAAACGTTGTAATAGAAAAATCAGTCCACGTGGAGAAAGTTTTTTTCTGTGACAAGTGTAACCAAACTCTCACAGCGGGCAACCTAAGGTACTATGAATTAAAATTTTCTCTAATTTTCAACATTTTTACTTTTTGTTGACGGCTTGATGATTATTTTTTTAGGTTCAAGGTAAAAGTTCGTGTTGTGGATGAAACTGAAACGTCTATTTTTGTTCTTTGGGATCGGGAGTGTATCCATTTAATCGGAAAAACAGCAGCAGAGCTACTGTCTACAAACAAAAAGAAAAAGGAAACAGAAGATGAAACGTTGCAGCTGAAATTAATGTTTTGGTTGGGAAAAACTTTGGTTCAAAGTGCATGTTAAGAAAGAGCAAATTTTAACTACAGTGGCTCTTATGGTGTCGTTAAAGTTGAAAAAAATATACCTAAAGACCAGGAGCATTCAAGCAAGAATGAAGACATTGAATGAGGGTTATAACCTCATGCATGGTTGGGTTAAAATAATGTGCCATGAAAGTTTTGTGTTCCTTAGTTTATAACAAAATAAAGTGCAAAAATGATTTTCCTAGAAATAAATAAGATTTTTAACTAAGGAACATTCCAGAACAAACAATAGAAATTGCAGTTTTTGTTGAGTGAAGTTTTATTCGGTGCTTATGTTTTTTATACAAATAACTGTTATCATAATTCTACTCGGGTAGGTGAGCATAGCAACGAAAATGTTAAAGTTATAAGTGAGCATAAGGGAGCATAATAACTGTTAAAATAAAAATGTACCTAGCTCACAAACAGTGGCACAGAAGTACCTTTTGTAAAGCTATGGATGCTTAACCCAGACGTGAGCATAGCAACAACTGCTGGATCTGGTCTTGCCACAGGAAGAACGTGCTTTGGAGAAACCTAAATTATAGAGAATCTTATTTTTTAGATTACCAATATAATAAATTTTGTCTAAAGAATAATGTGAACAAAAAATATTTCAAAGTAAACTAAAATCTTACCAAGGAGAATTCTGCATAACTTTCATATGTCATAATTGCAGCTGAAGTGCCAACATTTAAGTGTTTAACTGAATCACCTATAGCAGCAATTATACCCACAACCTGCAGAAAGAAATCATGTTAGTCAGCAGCTATTGAAATCAATCACAATATCATGGAACACCTATTTTCTACAGAATTACTTTATTACACACGCCTTCCAATTTCTTGCAATTGCTTGAAGAAGCCTTTCCTTCTCCCCTAAATGCAGGCAAAGACTTCCTGAACTCCAGCATTCTCCTGCCTTCAGGTGATTCCTGTGCTAAAAGCAACACATTGTAAGTATCATCTAACCAAACCTAAAATTAAAAAAATTACTCAAGAAATAAAAGATCAGTTAATACAATGCTGGTAAATTAGGCGCAAAATATCATTTCAAAATGTGAGAGCTTAGATTAATTCAATGATGTTGTAAACATTTTTATCGATAAAAAGGTGGAGATTGTAAGATATTTTCACAAATAATTGATAAATATAATATCATAAAGATTTTAAGATGTTAAAAATGACAATTTTGTAAATTAAATGACCAAATTAAAGGAGTTCAATTAAGCACTTTCTAGAATCTCATAACATGTACTAAAGATCCGCAAAGGCAAGTTCTGTTGAATACTACAAACCTAAATTAATAATCCAATAATGTTCATATTAAAGGGATTCCTTGGTTCAAGGTTATTAAAATATGTGATGTTGTTTGGATGTGTGGGGTGCTACTGAAAGGGAAATCATGCATTAACTTAGTTATTTTGTGCCCCACTAACTAATACAAACAATATCAGTGGGAACAATTCCCTTAATCCTATTCCGTAATTCTAATACCCCCACCAAGCACCTCCTAAGAATGAGTATGTTTGGCTTGTGATATTTAGATATCATTAGCACTCAAATATATAGAGCAAGCATCCCAATACAAATTAACTAAAAGTGCTATGAGAGTAATAATTATCAGTGCTCTATTGCGCTTAATGGCCAATTTTAACAATATATTGTTGAATAGGGAAAGAAGGCAATAACATTAACGCCATATGCACTGGTGGGGCAACGAGAATTGATATTAGAAATCTTGCAAATCCATGCAAAATAATGTAGCATCAAGGTTCATGTATGTAATGCTGCATGAAATGTCTAACAAGATACATTTTATCTAACATATAAATCAAATGCATACCTGCCAAGCTCTCTGCATATTAAGCATGCGCAAGCTCCGTCTCTGCAAAACTTTCTCCATAACAGAATCATCAATAAATGACCATAGTGCATAAACAACATACGTAGAAAATCTAAACAAAACAGTCAAACACGCGAAGGCTGCAATGTTTGACCGAACAAGTTGGACAATTTAATCAAATCTCCACTAAAAGTAAAGGAAGCAGCACATTAAATACCAACACAAACTCCTAACAATTGTTTAATTTATTTTTCAGTTTCTTCTGTGAAGATTAATAAATGTTTTATATCAAGTCCTTCATTCTTTAATTCTCTATCTTTGCATAAGATTAAAATCTTATATTACGTAAATGATAAGCAGAAAGGCGGTAGGAACTAGAATGAATAGTGCAGTAGCAATAAATGCAAAACTGTCCAAAAATTTAATAGAACCTAACCTTTGGTATTGCCTAATCATTAAAACACAATTAAAACTTGCTTTAATGATTGTTAATGAAGCTAAATTTAAAGGAGGAAGAGAAAAATTCCATTAGTTTTGAAGGAAGTTTTGCAAAGAAAATTATTCACCCATGTTTTATCAGGCTTCAGAGACAGCAAAGATAAAATATTTTATTCACCTAAATTTCCATCAGGCTTCATGAGATAGCAATAAAATTATTAATAACTGTCAAAGATCTCCCAACACTAAAAGAAGTATGCATATATACTCATCATCAGATTTATAGTATGTTTATCAATTTATAAAAATTTTATTGTAAAAAATTATGCAGAAATTATTCACATATACACGGTGTATCACTTCGAGGATAGAAAAATCAATATGAGAAACATCAACTCACGTACCAAACGTCAAAGAACTCAACATTGTGATGAAGGTATGTATACAAAATTCCCTGGTTGTTTCTTTGGATTATAGAAATAGGATTTAAAAGAAAAGTAAAAGATATATACCTGATCTTCCCAAATAGATGATCTCAACAGATGGAAGTGGGAGGCCGACTAGAACTGGGTTTGACTTCATATTTTTCCAACCTTTTTGCACTATACCAGGAAAAAATATATAATTACATAATAGTTCAAACGGGAGAGAATACTAAAAATAGACCGGGAATAAGAATACCAGTAAAAATGATCCTAGATATCCATCATGATAACAATTTAGGCAGTAGTTAAACGACTATATTTTACCCTTCGAAAATGAACCTAATTGCTGGAGAGAGATGGAGGCAGTGACTTTCAGTGGATCGGCCAAAAAAAGGAGATTCACGTGCCACAGCCACTGCTCGGTCACCGGAAAAGCCAGGCGAAGACTTCATAGCAGAAAACCCACGCGCTATCCTCTGTTTACCCAGAATCGCGTCGCTCCTGTGTCGGAATTGAAGTCGCCGCGTCGAAGCCGTCTCGCCTAGGGCTTCTTTGCGCCGATCGCGCCCCCGCCACCATCATTCAGCCGGAACTCCACCGCCTCTACACAACAAGTCAAGGCCGGAATTAATGGCTGCTCATCTGAAACCGCACGCGGCCTGCAATTAACCACCACACATCCACCGTCTTCAACCTTCGCCGCAGCCGTCTTCAACCAATGCCAGAGTCGCAACTGCGTTGCTCCTTTCTTCCCGATCGGAGGAGACGATATTCTTCGTCGTCATCTTTCATCCCGATTACAGGTGACGGAATACTCCACCGTCCTCTTTCTTCCCGATCCGGCTGTCAACGATCGTCAAGAAAATATTCCAAACCCTAGAAAAAATCATGGGCTTTGATTTCCAAAAAGTAAGAGGGATGAGATTTTTATTAAAAAAAAAAATTAATTAATGCCGACACTTATTTCTAATATAATCTTTACGAATACGTTTGTTTTGGGATTAAAGGGGTCGTGGGAAGTCATGACTTTGAAATTCTGAGATGTGAAAATTTTGATGAATAGTAAAAGTGTGTGTTTGTTTTGGGATTTTAGTAGGGTAGGATGTTACTTTATGTCAAATCGAAGTGCGATAATAATTGATTTTATAGTTATAATAATAGGTATAATAGGTATTTTATGAGTGTTGTGTTGGAAAGAGTAATAATAGGTTTAATATGTATTTTTAGGTGTGGATTGAGTTTGGGATGCGAAATCCGGATGTTACATCCCAAACTCGTGTAGAGACGTGATCGCAAAGTCCTACGTCTATCCGTGCTAGTCCCAAAACAAACATACCCTACATAACTAATTATTATTATGCATCCATCCTTAACTTTTATTCCTATTAATATAAAAATGATATTGTAAAATCTATATATAAATAAAATAATTATTTATTAGAATAATAATAAAATAATAGTTTCTATTTTTCTGAGAATTGAATTATCATAATATATCTGGATAATAAATGGAGTAGTGTAAGAACTAATTTAAGTAGACTTTCTAAAAGCTTTAATTATTGAGGTAAAGGTAACATATATATACTTATATTTTATTGAGTGATATGTAATTTTCATATGTTCTACGTTATTATAATAACATTTTTTTTACCAAACAAAAACTGCAGGATCCAATGCAACAATAACAAACGAAGAAATTGATGCACATATGGTTGAGGAAGGAGATAGAAATGAAATGAACGACTCAGATGACAACAATATGCATTACAAAAGTATACAATTTGGTATTTTAAATTTTAACTAAAAATAACAATGAAATTTTAAAATGTCACAGGGATTGAAGAAGAAAACAATGCACCTAATTCTTCAAACGGTAGGTACAACAAAAATATTTTTGTTAAAAAAGATTAATTCATTTAAACATTAACTTGTTTGTTAATGTAAACAGAATACTTGGATTTCGGAGACCCAAGGTACAGATGCAATTTTTGCGGGGCAATGTTTTGGTACGAAGAGAGACTACAGAACTATAAAGCCAAAAATCCAAAATACTCCTTGTTCTGCACTCATGGAAAGATCCAACTCCCACATATGAAAAAACCGCCTACGGAGTTGGAAGATTTATTCCTTGGAACATAAAAAAAAAAAAGCAAACATTTCCAACAAAATATCAGACCATACAATAATATGTTTTGTTTTACCTCTTTGGGTGGAAATATCGATGTGAACATCAACAGTGGAAGAGCACCACCTGTTTTCAAACTTCATGGGCAGAATTACCACAGAGTAAGGGGTCTACTACCAAAAATAAATGGGGAGCCAAAGTTTGCTCAACTTTACATTTACGACACAGAGAATGAAATACATAATAGAATCAAATCCATCAGGTAAATACTCAAATATTAACCTCCATCCAACAACAACACTAAGATAAATAACTAAATAAATAATATGATTTTTTTTGCAGGAAATAACATAACATAAATAGTCTTCACGCAAAAATTATTGCAACTTTGAAGACAACACTTGATGAAAACCATGTGTTAGTCAAAATATTCAGAAGGGCAAGAGAGGAAATGCAACAACAAGAAACTCCCAGCGTTAGAACAAAACTGATTGGTAGAAGAGGAGGAGACACAAGGAGATACAACCTGCCTTCTACATCTGAAGTTGCGGCATTAATTAAAGATAATGTGGATGACAACTTGGGAGAGAGGGACATATTGGTAGAGACACAGACTGGAGAATTACAGCGCATAAACCAGCTAAACCCTGCTTACCTTGGACTGCAATACCCGCTTCTGTTCCCTTTTGGCGAAGATGGCTATAGAGAAGATATTCCATTTTCACAAACAACACCATCAGGTTCCAAAGGAAGAAAACGAGTTAGCATCAGAGAATACTTCTCATATCGATTGCATGAAAGAGACAATAAACCCTCAACAATCTTGCACTCTAGAAGACTTTTTCAGCAATTCTTGGTTGATGCATACACGATGGTAGAATCAGCGAGATTGACATATATTTGGACTCATCGAAAGCCATTGCGGTGTGAGTTGTATGGTGGTCTCAACGATGCACTTTTACGTGGAGACACAGACCTGTCCGCTCAAGGAAAGAGGATCATAATGCCATCTTCTTCATAATGATCCAAAACTATCAAGATGCCATGGCTATTTGCAGATGGATATGATATCCAGATTTATTCATAACATTTATGTGCAACCCAAAATGGCCAGAGATTACTCGATTTGTCAAAAGTAGAGGTCTTAAACATGAAGATCGTCCGGATTTAATTTGTAGAGTTTTCAAAATGAAACTGGACGCCCTGATGAAAGACCTACGACAAAAAGAGATTCTCGAAAAGGTCAGAGCAGGTAAAAAACTTAAATCTCAATTTCTAACAAAAATATACTTTAAGACATATTACATAAAATAACTTTTGAAACCCAAATAATAAATAGTAATATACACTGTGGAGTTTCAGAAGTATGGCCTCCCATATGCTCATATCCTGTTGTTCCTTGATAAGAAGGACATTACCACAACAACCACTGGTATAGATTGCCTCATTTCAGCAGAAATCCTAGATAAGGAAACCGATCCAGTTTACTACAATGCAGTACGAGAGTTCATGATACACGGACCTTGTGGGATTACAAGTAAAAACTCCCCTTGCATGTCAGATGGGCGATGTACCAAGCATTTTTCAAAAAAATTTGTAGCCACGACGACTGTCGATGATGGATTTCCAGAATACAGACGGAGAGATAATGGAAGAACAATTCTCAAGGAAAATATTGAGCTCGACAATAGATATGTCGTTCCACATAATTGTTATCCTCTCCTAAAGTTCGGAGCTCACATGAATGTCGAGTGGTGCAACCAATCACGATCCATCAAGTATTTGTTCAAATACGTCAACAAGGGACACGATCGCGTTACTGCATCCTTCTACCAGAGTGCGAATGAAGAGTCTTCTGGAAGAAACGTGGTTGAGATCAAAATGTACTACGATTGCAGATACGTCTCATCATGCGAGGCTACTTGGAGGCTATTAGGTTTTGAGAACCAGTATAAAAACCCTCCAGTTGAACGTCTGAGCTTTCACCTTCCAGATGAGCAGAGCATTGTCTTTTCAGATACAGACTCATTACGTGAAGTCCTGGACCGTCTTTTTGTCAACTGCAACATGTTTTTAACTTAGTTCAATGCAAATAGAAAGAACCCTGAACTCACAAAAGATCTGACCTATGTAGAATTCCCAACAAAATTTGTCTGGAAACAAGCAGAAAGAAATGGGTACCAAGACAAAAAGGATTCTCGCTGGGAAGGATTTTTTACGTACCACCAGGAACTGGAGAGAAATACTACTTAAGATGTCTTCTCAATGTAGTAAAAGGATCAAAGTATTATGATGAGCTGAAAAAGGTTAATGATGTGCATGGGCCTGTTGGAAGACGATAGAGAGTACATTGACGGAATCATTGAGGCAAGCCAATGGGCAACAACACAGTTACTGAGGTATTTATTTGCAACTCTCATGAATTCCAACTGCCTCAGCCGACCAGAGAAGGTGTGGGACACATGTTGGACATATTTATCTGATGATATTTTGTATAATCAACGTCGCACATTCCAACATCAAGGAACACAAGTTAATACACGTCTAAATATATTTGTATAAAGTTATTAAAAACAAAAAACAAATGTATATACTTTTAAAATTTAAAGTTAATACAATTCCAGGATTGATGTTGAGCGATGCAGAAAAGCAAAATTTGGCTCTGTTGGATATATAAAAGATCTTGCGTGGCTGGAGAAAAAGCTTGAAAGATTTCGAAACAATGCCTGTTCTAGAAGATGTGCAATCACTGAGTTGTGGCAATAAATTAGTAAATGATGAGATGCGATACGACCGTACAATATTGACAATGGAACATGCACAACTTATTACACAGTTTGACAGACGAGCAACACTCTGTGTACGAGACAATAATAAGTGTAGTGAAGACAAAGAGTGGGGGAGTTTTCTTTGTGTATGGATACGGAGGAACTGCAAAAACTTTTATATGGAAAACTTTGTCAGCAGCTCTACGATCAAAGGGAGAGATAGTGCTCAATGTTGCATCAAGCGAAATCGCATCTCCCCTTCTACCTGGGGGAAGAACAACAGATTCCCGTTTTGCAATTCCACTGAATCCAAATGAGGACTCAACATGCAACATCAAACAAGGAAGCCACCTTGCAGAGCTTGTTGGCCACTCTAAACTTATAATTTTGGGATGAAGCATCGATGATGCACAAACATTATTTTGAGGCTTTGGACAGAACAATGCGGGATATTCTGCGGTTTACTAATCCAAATAGCATCGAATTGCCATTTGGAGGGAAGACCATTATTTTTGGAGGATTCCACCAGATATTGCATGTAATCCCAATGGGAACAAGAGCTGATATAGTTCATGCGACAATATATTCATCCTACCTTTGGAGAAACTGCAGCGTGCTCCGATTGACTAGAAACATGCTGCTACAAAACCAAAATAATGAGACGGAGGCTGAAAAATAAAACAATTCCAGAATGCATTTCAACCATTGGAGATGGAACCATCGGAAAACAGAATGACGGAAGAGCAGAAATGGAAATTCCAGAAGACATTTTACTAAGCAGCTCAGATGATCCCATACCAATAATCGTAGAGAGCACATACCCTTCGTTCGGTGATACAGACATTGATAGAAAAATTCTTCAAGATCGAGCTATACTGGCTCCGACTCACGATGTGGTAGCCTCGGTTAACGACTACATGATTTCATTGAACACTGTTGAAGCGACAGAATATCTTATTTCTGATAGCGCATGTAAATCTGACTCTAATGTGAATTTGTTGGCTGATGTGCATACACCAGAATTTTTAAATAGAATCTCATGTTCAGGCGTTTCGAATCACAAGTTAACTTTAAAAGTTGGAACTCTAGTAATGTTGCTGCGGAACATAGATCATCCAATTGGATTGTGTAACGACACGAGATTGATTGTCACGAAGCTCGGGTCCCACGTACTTGAAGCAGAAATCTTAACTGGAAGTAAAGCTGGACAGAGGGTGTTGATTCCGAGAATGACTCTAACTCCATCAGACACAAGGCTCCCGTTCAAGTTTCAAAGAAGGAAATATCCATTGATGGTCTCTTACGCAATGACGATCAACAAAAGTCAGGGGCAATCACTCAAGAATGTCGGACTCCTTTTGAAGCGACCAGTCTTCAGTCATGGGCAATTGTATGTTGCAGTCTCTAGAGTAACTAATAGAGAAGGATTAAAAATTTTGATATGTGATGACGACGGCAAAAGCAAAAAGACAACTACCAATGTAGTTTACAAGAAAGTATTTAATAATTTATAAAAAGTTGTTCTTTAAATATTATTTAAACATTACAAAGATGAGTAATAAATAACACATATCTTGCCGTGCAACACACGGGTAAAAAACTAGTAATAGATTCTTCTTAAAATATATTTTCTATGTCAATTATTTTTCATCACTCTCAAAAATATTGTCCTCCCTATCGACTTCATTTTGATTCTTTATTTTGTATATTTGTAGATTAAAACAATGAACATTTAACTTTCACAGGGTACTTTCTCATACTTTTTTAAGCATATGATTCCATTATTCTTTTCTCTTTCCTATCTATTTCACCTGGTCCTTAGATAACTTTTTGTGCATTTATAGGTTGAAGAGGTGATCAAAAATCTAATCAGTGTAAGATTCTTCATCACATTTATGTAAGTTGTTTCTTTTCTTCCATACTAAAAATTCCTAGATCCATAATGAAATCATCAAGACTATAATTTGCCCGATATCTTGTATATTATGGTTCATATTTTAGAATTGAGAGAAAAAACCACATACCAGGATCCATGAATTCCAATTTATGTTTTGAATATTCGGTATTGAATTCCTTTTCTGTGTTGTTCTTAATTTTTTCCTCTTGCATTATACTTTTATGTATTCACTATAATGATTCAGTGAATCAAATCCTTTTTGGCAGAGAGAGATGGAAGTTTTAATTGGTCCCGAAACGAGTCTGAATCAGTGTATGGGGGAATACACTAATCGCAATTTTTTCCTTTTTAGGAATAACTCCTTAGAACTCAGTCAGCTTAAACTGGTAGTGCTCACTGAAATTGAAGTCACTAGGACTGACAACTCAGGAATCAAACACATTGAGTCCTGAAAAAGTGCTCTGTGCAAGCTTAGTGAAGATAACCTACCTACTGACCGCTCAGGAAGAAGGTCAGTCGGATAGCTATATAAACAAGTTTGATTATGTGCGGAAGTGTGAGCCCTGAATTATACTTGTTTTTAGTGTTTATGAAATTATTTTATCTTAGTTCTGAAAGCATGATTAAGGATTGTGCACCAATTCTGGTTCAGGAAGATTGATTCTTCCTGAGTTTGAAAATAATGTTGAAAGCTATACTGATGATGTGACAGTTAAGTATGCAAAGCAATAAATCAGCACACAAGGGTTTAACGTGGTCCATAGACTCAAGCTCCTACGTCCACGGTCCTGATTAAACAGGAGCAATCCACTCTTAGGATTGGATACTTGTATTTTAACGTGCGAAGGTGCACGACAGTCTCCTTCCTCTCTTAGGAAATTCAACTCATGAGTGATTTTACAAGTCCCAGTCCTTCCCACCATACCAACTCACAACTTGAGAGGTTTGACTTTCACATTTGTAACTATTATGTAATAATCCTTACAATCAAAACAAATTTGAAGATGGATTATCACTCTAAGCTAAATACAGAAAGACTCTCTAACAACACTAGGGAAATATAAATTGCAGAGTGTTGTTTGCTTGAATACTTTGAGCGCTTGAATCTTGGTTAATTTCGACTTGGGAATTTCCCGTTACCTTATTTGGGTGTAAGGTCTTCTATATGTATATGAGAGATTTGTAATAGATCCGTTGGAGGAGATCAAAACGAATCTTCCTATTTAGGTAGGTGGCAACCTAGGGATTTGACGTTTACTTTACACCATACTGTTTGGTGAAAGTTTTATGGCGCTACATGTGTCTGCTAACATTTAATGAGGATGTTAGATTCTATTCATACGTTTCTCCATCTAATTGGCTGTTCTTCAAACGGCTAGTTGTTGACAAGACTGTATGCTTCATCGTACCATAAATACTCTGAGTAATTTGCAACTTATCTCAGGTATAAATGTTGTCTTTAATAGCTCTTCTTACACTCTCTTTGTCCTCAATCTCAGCATAAATGTTGTCCCAAAAGCTCATTAGCCCTTTAACTTAGGAGTTACAAACTGTCAGTTGAATGAACACTTAGCCTGAATACTCAGGCTACTTCTGCCTTTAATGATATGCTCTGTCCTGACTGTGCTTAGAAATAATCAGTACAACTCTATCAATGGTCTTCTCAAGATTGTTTTCTCAGGATCGATCTTCTCAGGATCAATCTTCAGGATACCTCGGTCTTCAGGACAGTTCTCCTGAACTTGATCTTCAGGAAGTTTTCTATCCTCATAAAAGGTTCCCTCTTAACTTGATCTTAAGAATGTCTCCCTTGAATCCACTCTTCAGGTTGGTTGTTTGCCTAATTCATGTATTGCAATCACGCAAGTGTACGTGGACGTTATTGTTGAGGCAAGTTAACCAAGTAATAACATCGAACTCAGGGAAACGAGACAATATTAAGCAAGTATTGAATGTATACAAAACTAATAGCTAATGAAAACAACAAAAGGTCTTGGTTTCTATCTACTCTTGACAAGAAAAGAATGCTAACTATCACCTTGTTTAAGATGAGCAAGTGTTGGGGTTGTGTGCATTGGAGTACTTCAACTATGGTTCATCTAACAACCTATTAATCCTAGCATGCATACGATCACTTAATGTCTTAATCAAGTCTAGAGACTCTGTCAAGTGGTTAGATCTATCTACAACACCTAATACTCCAATTGAGAGGTTCTTAGCTCCTAAGCAATTCTCATTGACATAAAAGCATTAATACAAACACTTGGTGTGCACAAATCTCAATTAAGAACTTCAATGAATTAACCCAATTCTCATTTGTTGCTAACTCAAATAGGCTCAAAACAT
>JAPKLY010001090.1:58132-69175 GCA_026898435.1 Prunella vulgaris
TAATCAAAGAGAGAAGATTGAAAATTAACTTCTAATCTAATTGGTAACTACCTCTAATTCTCTCTCTAAACTAATCTAAGAAAATGAATCTATGAATGTGGAAGTATGCTCCAAAATCTTATCCTTGGGGTATATATAGTGCTCTAATCATTAAGACTCAATTGCCCTTCATTAAACGCACAAAAAGATGAACTTGCCCTCAACTTAGCCAAAATCCAGACTCAGGCTCGATCATCAGTGTAACAACGCTTGATCATGGATGATTGAGCGCTCCTCAACGTGTGATCGAGTGTGGGCTACTCCGGGGTGCAGGTGGATTTCGCTCAGTCATCAGCTTATGAGCACTTAGTCAATAGCTAGTCAGCGCTCGGTCAATGCTTCAATTCCAACGTTCGATTTTGATATTTTTTATTTTGATCCTATGGATCATCCAAGCTTCCTAGGGTCTTCCCCTTGATCATCTAAGCTTCCTCAAGTGCTCGGATCACGTCATTTCGGCTTTCTAATTGTGATTTCCTCGATTTTGTTCATTTTAACCTATAAAATCAAATTTCTTGCACAAAAGGATCAATAATCAATTATATAGCAATTTGTATCATAAATGCAATCAAAATAACTAAAAATCATATCAAAAGAGCATGAATTTGATGCAAATATGACCCTAATCAATGGTTCTCACTGAATCAATATTTGTAAATATAAAAAGACTAAACTATCCTGACTTTACTGTTGAGTCTATATAATCCTGAATCTGTACTTAGGCAAATCATCTTTTCAGAGGTTTTGGGATCTGAATCAAAACAACTCAGTGAATATCCCAACAAAAACCAATCCTTAACGATTAAAAACCACCCCAGGTTTTAATTTAACAAAAGTTACTCGTTAATCATCATCGTGGGATTCTTTTATAATTAAAAATTAATTTCATTTTATTAATATAATGTAGATTTAGTATTTATTATTATAAAACCTATTATATGGACCACTACATATGTTTAAAATAATAAAATTATAACATTCTCCCACTTGGTCCTTGTAATAACTTATTGGTTTAATAAAATCTGTAAATCACTCCATTCATTAAATTCACATTTATTAAACTTAGTTAAATTAGAATAGTTCGGATCATGGCAGTCACACAACATTTAACAACATGATTTCTTCCCTGTATCATAACAACTCTAATCCAACTTTTGTAATTTGAAGATAATTGTAAGCTTCAAGCTGTCATTACTTGACGAAACTACAAGCATCAAGATAATTTGTTATCTACAATCATGTGTACACTAATGTCATAAGATAACAACTTTAATATTTTGAAGAAATGAAAGTTTAATGATATCAAAGTCTTAACTATAACAAACATAGTAACCAGATCAATAATATCAATACAACAAAGTTTTATCCATAATGCCCATACAACCTACATGACCTGAAAAAGTCTTTGGCGCTAATCCTTTAGTTAACGGATCCACAATCATATAATTAGCACTAATATGCAAAAAAGACACTTCGTTTCTTAACTTCTTCCTTAACTGTCAAGTACTTTAACTCCATGTATTTAGCACCCTTAGAGTATTTCTCATTCTTTGAGAAGAAGTCAGATGCATAATTATCACAATAAATTCTCAATGGCTTGGATATACTGTCGACAATTCCAAGTACTGAGATTAAGTTCCGCAACCAAAATCCTTGAATCATGGCCTCAAAGCATGCCATGAATTCAGCCTACGTTGTGGAACTAGCAATGGCATACTACTTTTCACTTTTCTATAATACTGCTCCACCAGCTAATAGGAACAAGTAGCTAAATATAGATTTTCGAGTATCTACACATCCAACATAATTTGAATATGAATAACCATTTATCTTTATTGATTCAAATCTCCTATATGTAAGCATATGTTCTTTGGTACCTTGCAAATACTTTAGAACTTTCATTGCAGCTTTCTAATGGTCCATCCAAGATTGCTTTGGTATCTACTCAACATACCAACATCAAAATTGATGTCAGGTCTTGTACACGTTTGTGCATACATCAAGCTCCCAACCATTGAAGCATAGGAAATCCTTTCCATTTCTTTTGTTCCAATTCACTTTTAGGACATTGCATTAAACTGAACTTGTCACCTTTCTGAATTGGAACTATTCTCGTCGAACACTTATTCATCTTAAATCTATCTTAAACTTTTCTAGTGTAACCTTTCTGTGATAATCCTAATACTCCTTGTGACCTGCCACAAAATATTTCTATTCCAGTCACATAAGAAGCATCACCCATATCTTTCATCTCAAAATTCTTATAGAGAAACTTTTTCACATCATGCAATAAACCTTTATCATTAACAAGCAATATATCATCAACATACAGGACTAAAATAACAAAGTTACTCCCACTCACTTTAATATAGATACACCGATCAATAATATTCTCTATAAAACCATAAGAAGTGATAGTATCATTAAACTTAAGATACCATTGACGAGAAGTTTGCTTTAGTCCATAAATTGACGTATTTAGCTTACACACTAGATTTTCTTTTCCTGTGACCACAAAACCTTCAAGTTGGATCATATAAACCTCTTTATATAAATTCCCATTCAAAAATGCAGTTTAAACATTCATCTAGTGTAATTTAACATCATATTAAGCCATCATTGCCTCGACAAATTATAAAAGAATCATTCTTTGAAATTGGAGAAAATATGGCATGTAATCTATGCCATCTTTCTGGTGTAACCTTTAGCAACAAGTCTTAGCCTTTTACCTTTTGATGCTACCATTAGAGTCACGTTTAGTCTTAAAGATCCATTTACAATCGACTCTTTTAGTACCTTTAAGCAACTCTACTGATTAGTGTAAAAATTGCTCAAAATTCATGTGTTTTATTTGATCATGTTAATATGATTTCATGTATTTTCTACTCTAAATTGAACTAATTGTGCTTGTTTGAGAAAATCATTTGTATTACATTTTTATAGGAAAAATGAGATGGGAATTCATGAATTAATATGTGGAATTGTAATTTGGGCTTGCACATTTAATTATTTGAGGTCCACACAATTTTTAATTAATTTGGCTAATGAATGATTATAGAAGCCCAATATATTGCAAGCCCATGTGTATATATCTGGTGTTGGAATTGTGCAGATAAAAAAGAAACAATGGACATCACTTGAATTGTGACAAAGTCTAAAGATAATGCTGGGAAGCCGTCAACAAACAAGGAAACATGGCTGCACTAACCACCACAACACCACCCTTAATACTCATTCTCCATTCGACCTTCTTCAACTACCTCACCAGCACCTATTTCAATCTGAAAAAGCAAAGCAGTCATTTCATAGCCACCATTTTGGCAAGATTCATGCTGAAAATGGCCATCATTCTTAGCCCAAAGCAAGAGAATTAATCGAAGTTTTGTTGTTCAAGTTGTCATCCCACCGCTGTTAATTCGAAACACATACTAACTGACTATGGAAATTGGCCATAACCCATCTTCCATCACTTGCCGGATTCTAGAAGAAAGCAGCCTCCACCGTGAAAAGAAAGAGAAGTCATCAATTGAGAAAGCAAACATCACCGGAAGATAAAGCTCTGTTCCGCCAGATTTAACGTCCGACACAATTTGAAGCTCACCAAAATTGCAGCCACAAAGGTTTCACGCTCGAAGCTCTAATCGCCCGGAATCATTCCATTCTTGTCGCAAAAGCTTAGAACAGTCGAAAAATCTCACATCCACATGCTCTCCTCAGCCAGAATTAAAGCGAGAAGAAGACCCATGTCCTCTACTGCCACACACCCCTTTGCCGGAGCTTGAAACCACCCATCTCTATTTGTTGCCACACCTGAATTCAAGTCAATCGATAAAGCCACCATTGAAGTTGTTTGAAGAGGAGAGAAAGGACAAAATGCATATTCACAATTTGAAAAGTTTCTAAGAGGTAAAAATGTTTTTAATTCTTTATTGGCATGTGCTTACTCTTGTCTTCACCCGCTTTGCATTATTGAAGAGCCCATGTCAATACTGCCGAAGTAATTCGCACAGGCAAGCTGAAAAATCGCACGAGCATGTGGAACTATTGAAGAGCCCGTGCAGAGGTTAAAAAATATTTGAAAATTGTTTTGTATATGATTTAATAGAGATTTATTGAATGGTTGAACTCCTAATTTGTGGATTTCTTGAGCTTTGATTGATTATTCTTGTTCAATTATGCATTTTGGTTGAGTGGGCAAAAAGCGAGAGTTGAGCTTGTTCAATTGAGTGTTTAATTGAGTTGCATGATTTATTAAATGCTATTGTTATGACGTCTATTATTCCGAGAGGGGATATATTGTCATGAACACTCCCAATTAGGCACTAGTTTGACATAGCGAGAGTTAGTCAACTAGGTGAGAGGTGGCCTTTAGTTTAATTGTTTGATAAATTGAGGTTGTCGCATATATACAATAGGTCGTTTAATTGAACTCAATTGTAGTTACCCAAAGCATACCCATCTCCCTTGCACTTCTTTGGAAGTTAGAGCTAGTTTCTTTATTTACATTATCATTTGATTTGCTTGTTTAGTTTAAGCTTTAAATTCTCTACTCATTAGTTATAGTTTTAGAAAAAAAAAATCAAAACCCCGAAACCTCTAAATATTATCTTGCAACATGTGGATGTTTGAGATAAAGTCCTTGAACTAAAGATTGCCTCCCTTGGGTTCGATAATTTTAACTTGGTCCAACATACTCAACGAACCTATACACTTGTAAGTCGTGTGTTTTGTGAAAAACGGATTTGCTAATCATCTACCAAGTCCCAGACTTTATTATCATCCATCAAATTAATTTCTTCTTCCATAGCATCATACCACTTTACTAAATTGACACTTTACATGCCTTGTTTAACTGAGACATGATCCTCATTAATGCTTAAATTACATTCATCCTCAAGAGTAAATACCACAAATTCATTATAAATAATTGATCTATTATGTCTCATAGAACGTCTTAAAACTATATCTTCTAGTGGTTCATTAATGATTGATTCATTCATATTAATGTCATCTTGTGGATTTGGAATATCAATTTGTTGTTCTTGTATATTTTATCTTTGTGACACAACAATAGGAATAACAACCGTAGAAGGATCATCGAATGAGTAGATTGTACCCGAGTTTCTTAAATGTCCACTTTTTGAGTTTCTAAACTCCAACTAATTTTACCATTTTCAATGAATCGAACATTTCCTGACTCAATAATCCCCGTGCTATGATTAGGGCAATGAAACCTATATCATTTTGACTTTTCAGGATGGCCAATGAAAAATCCATTGACTAACCTAGGATCAAGTTTTCTTTCATGCGGATTATGAACCTTTATTTCTGCCTAACAACCCCAAACATGAAGATGCTTTAAGCTGGGATTCCTACCAGCACACAACTCATAAAAGTCTTAGGAATTGCTTTACTAGGAACCTATTAAGTACGTGTACTGTAGTCTTTAATGCATACATCCATAATGAAATGGGTAAAGAAAAACTACTTAACATGCTCCTAACCATGTCCACTGGAGTATGATTTCTCTTTCAGCTACACCATTTTGTTGAGGAGTGTCTGGCATAGTATACTGTACACAAATGACACGACTCTCAGGAAACTTTGCAAATGAACATGGATTCTATCCATTTTCAATATAACTTCCATAATATTCATCAACACAATCTGATCTCACAACTTTTACCATTTTATTTAATTGTTTTCCATATCATAAATGAACACCTTTAAAAAGTCCACTGATTGAGACTTGTCATGCAATAGATAAATGTAATCGTAACGTGAGAAATCATTTATAAAAGTGATGAAATATTTTTCACCACCTCAAGTGGGAATGTCAAAAGGGCTACAAGTATCAGTGTGAATAAGTTCAAGAAGTAGAGTGCTTCTTGTTGCTACTTTCTTTAATGTGTGTTTAGTTTGTTTTCCTTTAATACAATCAATACACACATTCATGTCACTAAAGTCCGAATGAGGAAGATTTCATTCTTCACAAACCTCATTAACCTTTCCTAGGAAATGTGACCTAATCTTTTATGCGACTAGAAAGAAGAACTTTCATTTGGTGCACTATATTTAATGCATGAATCATTTTCTACATAAAATAAAGATTCAACAAACTTAATATTCTAATTGAAACAGTAAAGTAAGTCACACATAATATCAAATCCTTAATAGTAATTGTGCTAATACAATGAAAAACTACCATTTCCAAATTTGAAATAAAAACCTAAAGCATCCAACTTCCAACCGAAATAAGATTTCTAGTACATTCAGGAACATAGAGACAATTTTCTAGATCTAGATGACATCCAGTATCTAGGATCGATCTATAAGTCCCAATGCCCTCTATTCGTGCTTTCATCCTATTTTCCTTAAACAAGTATTGTTCACTTCCATTTATAATTTGGATTGTACTAATCCCTGTAAACATGTGACACATGATGAGTCGCACCAGAATCAAACCACCATGTAGTATTAGGAACTTCAATAAGGTTTGATTTAATGCATATAGACACATAATGCCTTTCTTTTCGAACCAAGCCTTTCTTTTGGGACAATTTTTCAAAGAGTGTCCTGTCTTTTTACAGAATTAACACTTAATCTGTTGACCACCATTAGACTTCACTGGGTTCTTATCCCTTTTCTTGTTCTTTTTACCCGGTTTAAATTTACTACTACAGCCTTCATCAACTGTGAGATGGATAGAGTGATCCTTTATCTTCTTTAATCTCCCTTATTCTTGCAACAACATAACTTTAAGTTCTTGAAAGTGCTATTTATCTTTAATGGTGTTGTAGTTCTATATATCTTTAAGTTTTGCTGCTAGGTTGGACATTTCAATTACTTGATCATGAATAGGTTAAGACCAATAAAACTTTTTTATAGTCGACTCACTCATAAAGCTTTCCTACAATTGATTTGTTAACTAAGTCCAACTGGTAATACTCTTTGAGTTTCAGTAGAAATTCCATTGCATTGTCCATTTTCGGCATCGAAGGCTTAATTGTTTCAGCCATAGTTATTTTCATTAGGTTTAAACTCAGTGAGTTAGACTGCTCACAAACCTCGTATAAGGACTTGTCAGCTTCTGAGCTAGTCTCAATAATGGCTAGAGGTATATGTTTAGTAACTATTGCATAATCCAATTCCATGACATCTAAGTGAAAATGGATCTATTAGGACCAATCTACATAGTTCAAACCATTGAATTTGATCACTGCATTTTTTTATGTGAAAACATTCATTGAATCTGCAAAATTTTTATATATACTTACCTATTAGTGCTTGAGTTAACTATGATATATCTAAACTTATACTTTAAAACATGTACTCAAATACACCTTTGGGCATAATTAAATGCACATACTTTTATTGATGCTCAAATAAATTTAATAGACAACCACTACACTTATCAATTAAATTAAGCATGTTATCTTTGGATATACTTGCAAACTTTAATTTACATTGTAATCTTTTATTTTATAAATTGTATCCAATGGTCCACCTTTGGGTGACCTCCTAGGAATATAATTTATGATCTCAATTGTTAACAAGTCAATATTCCATTATGTCATTCTTTTGATAACATCAATATTTGATGAACAATTGAATTAATACACTTAATTAATTAACTTTGCTAACTAGTCCACTTTGATGACTAACTAGTTTATGTAATTTAAGAGAATAAAACATTAATGTTGAATTAATTATATCCAACAACAATAAAAAAATAAGATACTATTATGGCCCAAAATTTAATTAATTGAAAATTCCTGAAGGCACATCACCTGCAATACTACATGTATTATCCAATTTTGTTTAATAAAAACTTTTTAATTGTATAAAGAATTGGTCAGACATGGACCACCATTATCTCTAACCTTTTGCACATCTTTTCAGCAGATGGTCTTCATCTTTTTTTTTTAATCTATAAGTCCACTATGCATGACCTTTTCAAGTATGCTTTGTCAAACATTAACCACCATTATCTCAGCCAAGTTGAGAACTTCAACATAAATATGACTTGAAGTTATATGAATGATAACTTTCTATCACAATCAAAATCAGAAAATATATAATTATCACATACACGACATCAATACATATAGTCGAACAATTCATAACCAAACAAGATGTAGTGTATTACGGTGCACACAATGATGATACCACATTAATGGAGATTATTAGAAAACGGATCATGCAAGTTCATTCAGGCTTCAAACGTACAGATCAAAATACAGAAAAGAATTGAACACGTAATCGATTGCATGGGAAAATTAATTTCCGAACATAAAATTGATCATATCCAAAAAATCAAGAGCACATGATGATTAGATCATAACAACACTTTCATGATGAAACATAAACGTCTAAACCAAGGGCTTTAGTACCAACTATAAGTTGTTTCACTACAGGAAATCACACATTCCGTGACGAAATTTTGTGTGACGACACAAAATTCGTCACAATATGTTACCTACAAGTGACAAATTTAATTTTCGTCACCAAAAAGTGAGAATTCGTGATGAATTTTCTTTTTGTCGCCACTGGTGTTTTTTTTCGTCACTAATTCAAAATTTTCATGACAAAAACAAGAAATTCGTCACAATAAACTTTGGTGACGATATTCATAATATTTAGTGACGATATTCAACGTCATGAAAAATAGTATTTTGTGACAACTATACATTTTGTCATTGATTATTCAAAAGAATTGGTGACGCACTTAATTCGTCACACTATTATTTGGTGACGATTGTCATTGTAATTAGTGACGATCATAGTCGTCATATAATATATAATATTAATGACAATTTTATGTTTCGTCGCTAATTGTTCATAGTAATTAGTGACATATTCTTTCGTCACCAATATTGATATATAGTAACGATTAATAATCTTTTTTTAATGACGCACTTATTTCGTCACAATATTATTCGGTGACGATCTCAATTTTAATTGGTGACAATTAATATTGGTCATATAACATAAAATTTTAATGACAATTTTATGTTTCGTTGCTAATTGTTCATAGTAATTAGTGACATATTCTTTCGTCACCAATATTGATATATAGTGACGATTATTAATCTTTTTTTAGTGACGCACTTATTTCGTCACAATATTATTTGGTAACGATCTTCATTTTAATTAGTGACGATCAATATTGGTCATATAATATTCAATTTGCATGACGGTTTTATGTGTCGCCATTAATTGTTCATAGTAAATAGTGACATAGTATGTTGTCACCAATATTTATATATAGTGACAATTAATAAATTTTTCCATATAAAATATAGATTTTACAGAATAAAATTGTGAATATAAAATTTATTAAAAAAATTTGTTTATTAAGGTTCGATCACAAAATCTTTCGATTAAATTTGACAAATAGACAAATAACCACCAAATAGCTAGATAATTTTTATTTTAATTTGGAGCAATACTTGGGTAGAAATTTCTACCGTAAAATTACCAAATATAGAAAAGAAAAAAAATGAAACACACTCGCAGTAACCGATTCACACTAATTTCACTCCCCATGTACTAGTAACTACCGCCCCTCACGGGCCTCACATACATATATATCAACTCCAGCCCCCTTTCACCCCACACCCCCCACCCACACGTATATTCTCATTTCACGCCAACCGCTGTTGAAATTTACATTTTTTTATGTATTTTAATTTTTTTATTTAATTATTATCTTAATTAAAAATATAAATTTAATTATTATATTACAAATAAATATTTATACATATATTAATACACAATTAATCTTATAGTAACACATATTTACTTTAATAGTAACACACATTTATCTCTCAATTTGTGTTACTATATGGACAAATATGTGTTACTATAAGGATAAAATATATTTTTATTATAATAAATATGTGTTTCTTAATTTATTCGTCATCCTTTTAAATCTAAGTATACTGTTTCATTTAATACATATGTTATTATATGAAAAAAAATTATTTCTATAAAAATAAATAAATATTTGTGAATAATTAATATTTGTTCTTATAGTAATACACATTTTGCTCTTGGATTATGTGAAAAATTATTTATTTTATAAAAATAAATAAATATATGTAAAATAACAATATTTTATAGGATAGTAACACATTTTACTCTAATAGTAACACACATTTGTCTCCCAATTTGTGTTACTATATGGGCAAATGTGTGTTACTATATGGGCAAAATATATTTTTATGAGAATAAATATGTGTTTCTTAATTTATTCGCCATCCATATTAATTTAGGTATATTTTTTCATTGAATACATATGCTATTATATGAAAAAAATTATTATTTCTATAAAAATAAACTAAATATTTGTGAATAATCAATATTTGCTCTTATAATAACACACATTTTGCTTATATTATGTGAAAAATTATTTATTCTATAAAAAAAATGAATATATGTAAAATAGCAATATTTTATAAGATAGTAACACACATTTGTTCTAATAGCAACACATATTTGTTCTCCAATTTGTGTTACTTTATGAGCAAATATGTGTTACTATATGAGCAAATGCGTGTTACTATACAAATATAAATTGAGAGTAAATTTTTAAATTTATTACATAATATTATTTAATTAATTTTAAATTTCGAACAATTAAAAAATAATAATAGAACTCATACCTTCCAACTATATTACCTGTGTGTATGTGAGTGGGGTGGGGGCGGGCGGGGAGGGAGGGGCTGGGGCCGGGGAACATGTTACATACTTTCGCATGGGTTCAGCTCTTAGAGCTCGCGTGTGTTTAGATTAAAGGTAAGAGCGTGTGTTTAGTTTTTTATTTAGTTTATTTTTGAAAATTTCTACGGTAGAAATTTCTATATAAGTTTTTGTCTTTAATTTGATGTTTATTATTTATTATCTTTTTGTCAAATAATCTAGATAATTTTTATTTTAATTTGATGTTTATTATTTATTATCTTTTTGCCAAATAAGCTAGAAATTTTTTATTTTAATTTG
>JAPKLY010001091.1:0-15945 GCA_026898435.1 Prunella vulgaris
ATTGGGCTTGAAGAGTGATTAGTGTGAAATTTGCTTGAAATTCTTATGCTTTTATTGCTAATTTTAATAGGATTTCATGCATTTTTGTACACTAAATCGAGTAATTGTGCTTAAGTGTGAAAATATTTGTTATGGTGAATTTTATTGAAAATTGAATTGAGTTTGATAATTAATTTGGTGGATTATTAATTTGGGCTTAATTAAGATATTGATTTCTATGTATATAAATTGTGGGCTCCAAGTTATTATTAATGTGTTTGGCCCAATTATTTGGTTAAAATGGAGAATAGACTAGTCATGTGAATATCTAATTTGTCAAGGAATATACATGAAAGTCTAATTCTTCATTCATCTTTGTTGACCAGATTGAGAAAAACGTGGCCGGACTCAACTACCACTTTCTACATTAACAAGCACCACCGTTCAAATCTACCGGAGATGCAAACTTCTCACAGCCTGGAAACCATAGCGCCGTCGCGCCCCTGCGCCTCATTGACACCAGTCGCAAACCACCATGGCCGCCGGAGTGAAGCGTACCTAACCGGAATCTCTGTTCATCTTGCTACCGGAAACTATGGCAGTCGACAAACCTCTGCCACACACGTCCCCTGTTTGCTGCCTGAGTCCGAGGGAAAAAATCATCGAAGAAATCGAAGACGCCGGAATCTTGCCCAGAAGCTGCCGTCGCATCTGAAAGTCGACATCCCTAGCCACCTTGCCGGAATTCATTGTCGTTGTTAACACCTCGAAGCTCCACCGGAATTCGCAGCAGCCACAATCTCGCCAAAACAGTTGTAGCCGTCCCCTGTTTCAACCGTTTGAAGAAGCAGGCCCACCGGAAATTCCAATCTCGAAGCTCAAGTTGCCAGAAACCGACCAGCCCACCAGAAGTGAAGAAGAAATGAAGTCCTCCCCTGCCACGTGTTTGAAAGAAGAAAGCGTGGAAAGCTTTTGAAGAGTTGCTAAGAGGTAAAATCGTTTTCTTAATTTTGCTTGGACCGTGCGATTGTTCGTCTTGGCCCATGCCATTCTGCTGGACCATGCCATTTTACTGGACCGTGCCACATATTCTACTGGACCATGCCATTTTGCTGGACCGTGCCATATTTTGCTGGACCGTGCGATGGGTGCCGAAGTAATTCGCACGGTCATGCTGAAAATTCACACGGGCCAGCAAAAATCCGCATGACCGTGCGAGGTCAAATTTTAGAAAATTAATTGGGCAAGGCCTTCAGCCCATTGCATATATTCTGAGGCCCATTATCTCCCAAGCCCATTGCATATATAAAGGAATGAAAGGCAGCACATCAGAGATTATCACTTATTCACGCCGTTTTCTTTTTCTCCAAAATTGTGGGGAGCTCCTCTCCCCACACACATTTACACACATTATATTAGGGTTTCATTTTTCTGCAATTTATAGATAGATTTTAGTTAGTTTTCGTAATCTCTTGCAAGAATTCAAGTGTTGAACTCCATTGAGAGGTGATATTATTCCTTTACTTTTGTTTTTATAGGTTTATTTTTCATGTTTAGGATTTATTGCTATGTTTTTGTTATGGGTTTATTTGATTTCAGCATGTGCTAAAGAGTGTTGGATATTATGTGAGAATTGACTAATCTGTTGTGTATGTGCTTGGATTTTAATTTGTTTAGTGATTGAGCTCCTAATTTGTGATTACTTGAGTTTTAATTGATTGTTCTTCGTCGTTTATGCATTTCGATTGAGTGAGCAAAAAATGAGAGTTGAGCTTGTTCGATTGAGTGTTTAATTGAGTTGAATGATTTGTTAATCACTTTTGTTGAGATGTCTATTACACCGAGAGGGGATATGTCGTCTAGAACACCCACAATTAGGCACTATTTTGAGGTAACGAGAGTTAATCAATTAGGTGAGGGTTTATCCTAGTTCAATCACTTGATGAGTTGATTTTCGATGCATGTATACAATAGGTCTTAGATTTAATTATATCTAATGAGGTTTGTGTTGTGATTTTGTGGAAATTGGTTGATTGGGTTCTTTGATGATGTGTTTATTGAGTATTAATTAATTGTATCTATTATATGGTGTATTAGACTTCATTAGCAAAAAAGCGAGAGTTGAGCTAGTGTAGGCGAGTGCATTCATTGAGGGATATGAGAGATTAATTGCTTTAGTTAAGTACTTAGATCTTCGAGAGAGGCTAAGGACTTTAGAACACTCCTAATCGGGCATTGAGTTAATTGAATGAGAGTTTGTTAATTTGATGAGGTTTAGACTTAACCTAAGAAGCCAATGAAACAAAAGATCGACATAGATTAAATTAGGTTCAATGATCACATAATTGAAAACACCCGAAGCACTTCAATCCTCACTTCCCTTAGTTGGTGAATTAGGTAGTTTGTTTGGTTGATTTGATTTTATTTTTGTTAAACCCAAAACCCGAAAATATTTACCGCTTTCTTAGCTTTAGTAGTATTCCATTTTCTATTGTCTCCTTGCACTAGAACACCTCCCTAGGGTTCGATATTTTATTACTTGGTCAAACTTACCACTACAAAGATCGTATACACTTGTAGGCTAGGTGAATTGTTTGCGAAAACAATTTGCGCAATCAGAGAGCGGTTTTGAACCGCTCTCTTAGTCCAATTTCTTGCAAAGCGGTTCAAAACTGCTCTCTAAGTGAAATCTTAGAGAGCGGTTTTAATTAGAGCTGTCTAAGAGGAGCTCTCCAAGCTCAAATGTGTAGTAGTGATCACACTAAAGTTCAATAACATAACACATCACATTACATATTAATATAAAAAATTTACTTTTTAAATTTGATATTTCCTTTAAATAATTATAATTTGGGTAAGTTACATAACACACCAAAACTCTGGCCTATATTACACAATACATTACACAAAATATCATATTACAAAAACACATCAAAATATGGGTCCCCTTCAACCCCCCTCTCTCTCTCTCTCTCTCTCTCACATGTGTGAAATCAAATCATTCACTGATGACCGTTAATGGGCGACGAAGGTCCCTCCGTTTACGGCCGACAACGGTCCCTCCGTTTATGGCCGATGATAGTTCCTCCATTTTCCCCCTTTGCGACGATCATGATCAGATCGTTGATGCTATTGGCCACAGATCGTCCTTTAGCCACAAATCGCGTCCTCGGTGCACAGATCGGCGTATGGTGCACAGATTGGCATACGGTGCACAATTCGTCCCTCGGCGCATAGATCAGCGTACGACGCACAAATCGCCCCTCGGCGCATAGATCGGCATACAACGTACTTTCATCTCTTTACATACAGATCAGTGCACGACGGGCAGCCTTGCCTCCCACCACCTCGCCACGTCGTTGCCCCACCACGACACCTCCCCCTCTCACGACGAAATCGTTGTGGCCTCACGGTGAAGATCTGTGCCTCCCACCCCATTGGTGGATTTATTTTTTTATATTCTTTTTATTTTTCAGAAGTTATTTTCAAATATTTTTTGCTCTTTTTTTTTTCTCAGGCCACCTTAGTTCTGATTTATTTTTTCTGGTATTGATTAGAGCCACTTTTTAGGAGTTGAATTTGTAATCTGGTTTTTTCTGGCTTCTGAATTCTGTTGTATTATGATTTTCATTAAATGTAATATGAAAACATAATTACTTAGTGAATTTATGTTGTATTCTAAACATATTTATTGTATTCAAAATATTGTGCTTTATATGCAATTTGTTGTGTGATATTCAGAAAATACAGAAGCTTTATGCAGAATTTAAAAACTGAATATAGTATTCACATTTTGAATTTGAATAGATTTAGAATCTGAATATTTGCAGAAATATGAATATATGCCTAGATGTTCTAAATTGACAAATTAAGGTAAAAAATAACGAAATATAAAATTTGAAAAAAATATATAATTTGATAAAATAATAAAGTAATAAAAAATTTTTTTTAAAATAATGTTTGTGAAAATAATACATTAATAAAAAGAATAAATTTAAATTTAAAATCAAAATATGAAAATTAAATTCAAATTCAAATAGAAAAATAAACAACATAAAAAAGTCAAAAAAATAAAATAAAAAATGCAGCTTTTGCAGCCAAGATTTCAGGGGGTGGGCCCTTTTTTTTTTGGGTGTTTTGCAATACTTTTTTAATGGTGTGACTATGGGTGTTTTGAAACATGAAATTTTTTGGGGTGTTTTTTTTATATATTACCATTATATGTGTGGATTTTGTAATTATTTCTTTTAATTTTTATTTAATTAGAACGATTACTTATATTTTAATATTTAATTTTTATATTACATAATATTATAAATAAATTTAATATCAATACCTAATATTACTACATAATATTATATTTATCTAAAAAAGATCACATGATAAAACAATTAAGCAAATATATGTATAATATAGGAAAAATGATTAAAAAAAAAAAAAACTTTGCAGTTAGGAGCGGTGTTCATGGATGACAGTTTGAGGCATGGTTTGCCTCTGCGTTGGAGGGGTATATATATGCGGCTCATTTGGGTTTGCCACCAAATTAGCCGCTGCATTGGAAGTGCTCTGATAAGTATGGATAATTTAAGTGGTTAGAATTTTATTGATATGATTTTGGGGATTATTTGTTTTCGGGATTTTTCTGGATTTTGGGGATTTCGGAGCTTGATTTCAAATTTTTGGGGATTTCAAAAATTTTCCAGATTCATTTTCAAGGTTTGTTTCATTTTCTCCACACTGATGAGACTTCATTTTCCATATTGTTTCATTTTCTAGGTTTTAAACAGATTTGATTTTGAGTGAATGGTTTTAGGAATTTTATTTTTTGGTTGATTCAATTGTTGTAGGGTTATTTTGATTTTTTGATTAAAACCTTTGATTTTTTGTTTTTCAGATTTTTTCTGGATTTGAGCCACACCTCTAAGCTTGTGATGCATCATTGATTCAGGTTCTGGACAATACTCAAGAAGTGAGAGATTAGACCAGGAAACCACTATGGGTATAGGGTTGTGCCTTCATTGCATCCATCACCTGCAAGATGGAAGTAACTATATGTGAGAGAGAATGACAGAAAGAGAGGCATGTGGAAAGCAAAAGGTAGGGAGACTCCATAGACGCAACAACAAGAAATGTACTTGTATTGTATGGACATACCAGTTATTTATTTCGCATTAGTATTAAATACACCAAGTGCATCATGTAACTTTAGTACATTTTTAAAAAATTACACAAAATATTAATAAAAACTCACATATGTTATTATTTAAAAATTTATTGTTAATAGTGTAACTTTTCAATAATAATACGTGTGACTTTTTAGTAATAAATGGTGTAACTTCTAGAAAAAAATGTAAATATAATTCTGAAAAGTAATATTAATAAAATAATAATAATTTTTAAAAAATATTGTTGGAAGATTTTACTAATTGGATTATTTATGTGACTGATTATCTTCTGAAATCTCCCAGACAATAATCAAGATTGAGTTATCAACAGGATATTATAGAGAGAGAAAGTAGAGAGAAGTCTTTTGTTGTAATATGAACTTAGAGAGATAAAGAGAGTACAAGTAACCTATTTATATGTTTGTATGTGATGAGGTGACATTGTTTAAGCTTAAGTAGTCTAATTAACTGACAAGTGTCCTAACACATGTCCTCTTAAACCACCTCTTATGCTCTAATTACATTGTTTTCAACCTACTATATCCCTACTGAGGATCTATCTAGCTACTGCTCCCTAATACGAGTAGAGTGTGCTCTTCATTCTTGTGTTATTTCGGGATCTTGTGGTTGTGCTGAGAGATAGTCTCCTGTCTCCTGTTATAGGCGAGCTTCTGGTGAGCTAAAGTGCGAGTTATCTCCCTGTTGGTGGAATGGCTGGTCAATAGATGTTGAAGTGGGTGATGACTTGGGCGAGCTATTATGCCTTAAGTTTTTGCTTATGCTAATTATCTTCCATTAGCTCGTTTTAGATCGCCTATCAATATTTGCCCCCAGCTCTCCTATACATGGTTTTACCAATGTATAGGCGAGTTGTTTTGGCTTTTTTCACTAGTACAGAAGTGGGCTTGGAGAGCCCTTATTTTCGCTCTTAGAGAGCGGTTATTAAGGGCTCTCCAAGCAGCAGCTCTCCAAGTGGAGAGAGCGGTTTAAGAACCTCAGTGCAAGCTCAGGCCTTAGAGAGCGGTTATTAACCGCTCTAAATTAGAGAACGGTTATTGACCGCACTCCAAGTGCATCATCTTTTTTTTTTTAATTCCAGTGAATTTATACAAAAATAAATCTAACAAAATAAAAATTAACATACAAAAATCACATTACAATTTATAAAAATATTACACAGAAGCGCGGTAACATAAAAAATCAACACATTATAACTTCTAAATATTTTTTTTTATCGGTAAATGTTAGTAGTTAAGTTAGTTCACCAAGTCTCCTAACACCCCATATCTCCAAGTCCAACCTTATATCTCCCATCTCCCAATTCGTTCCCAGAGGAAATCGAACCTGGGTCACTCACTCAAGTGAGGAGCCCGGTGGCCAGGTGAGCTAGCCCACCTGGTTTTATAACTTCTAAATATACTAGACAAATAATTAATTAACACATTAATCAACACATTATAACTTCTAAAAATCAACAGATTAATCAACACATTAGATTGCCTTGCGCCACTGGATTTTTGGAATTCCAGAGGGGGCGAAGCCACTACTCCTCGATGCCGGAAAAGAGAAGAGGTCCATCGCTCGCCATCCAAGCCACAAGTCATCTCTGTTCGTGCAACCATCCTCACATCGGAGACACGCTGCCGTCGACTGAGAAGAAGATCTGCCCAATTCGAAGCCATATCTACTGGAAACCATGGAAATCAAGCTGCCCTCGCCATCGCTAGAGTCCGAGAGAAAGCCGTTACAGCAACACAAACCGTTCAGATCTGCGTCGCTGTTTAGATCAGCGTCGACCTGATTTCCAACGCTGTTCAAATCTGCATCGCTGTTCGAAGCATCGCCCCACCTTGGTCCCATTCACGCCGCCGCACCCCTGTTCCAAGCTTCACACACCCAACCTCTGCAACCACGCCGTCGAAACCTCCGTTATCGGAGTTTCGCCCGTCCTCAAGCGCAGCGCCGATCTGAACATATATTTTGGTTGAGATTTTTTCTATGTTTTTTGAATCGATTGTATGCTGGAGAGAAAATTACATATTTTGGTTCAGATTCTAAGTAGAAAATGAGGTGAGTATATATATGTATTGGATGTATGTTGGAGAAAAAAAGGGGGTGTGTATATTGGGGGGGGAAGGTCATATATATATATATATATTATTGGGGAAAGCAGTTTTAGACCGCTTTGCTACTTAAAGCGGTTGGAAACCGCTCTCCCTTAAAGCGGTCATTGAGCGCTCTGACTCTTTCTTTCTTTTTTTATCCCAATTAAATGTTTTAGAGCGGTTAAAAACCACTTTATTATAATTTTTTTTTAAAAATAATTTAATGTCAAAACCGCTCTCCAAGTAATATCTTGGAGAGCGGTTATTAGAATGACTCTCTAAGAAGAGCTCTCCTAGCTCAAATTTGTAATAGTGTTTGGGCGAGCTGGTGTCAAGGCGAGCTAGATTCCTAGTCTATGCGAGCTTCTTTTTCGGCGGCAGTTCTGTAGGCGTGTCCCGAAATTCGAGGTGTCAGCCGCTCTTTCACGTCCTTTCAAATCTTAAAACACGTGCCCATTATTGCTGACTTTTCAAATTCTTTGCAAAAAGGCCCTTATAATTTCCAAAAATTCCCAAAACGTCTTCTTCTTCCTATAAACGAAAACAACCATTCCTCATTTATACTTTTACGATTCTCAAATTTTCAGAGCACCTTAAAGCTTTTTCCGGCGATTCTCCCTTAACAACTTCAGATCCTCGTTTGATTCTTCAAGGTAGTAACATTATTCTTCTTTGTTTTCTTCAATTTTCTTTCAGTTTATGGTTTCTTCTCTGCAATTTTAAAAATCCTTGGGCAACTACCATAACTTCCGGCCATCTCCATAGTTTTCGACCACCGGAATTTCGAACCTTTCCCATTCCGATTATTCTTCTAAGGACCCTTAGACTCCCACACTTGCTCCTATCATTATGTCATCGAGATTCTCTTCATCAAGCCGAACCATTTTGAATAGAGATCCGGGTAAGAGACATGTGCTTGAGGATGCCCCTATCCCCCAACTGACCCCTATCTTGGTCGAATCGGACTTCGAGGCGAAATCCATAGCTCGCTATATAGCTGGCGAGCTAAGAGGCGAGCTATGCGGCGACCTGGATGAAGAGGCTACTTGTTCTGGGGGTCTTTCCACCGAGCTTGTGCACGAGCTCGAGGGCGAACTGGGTGATGGTGATGATTAGGAGGTCGCTGAGTCTGGTGGCCTATTTGCCGAGCTAGTTCGCGAGCTCGAGGAGGTCTCTGATGATGAGGAGATCACCACGGCCTACCATGAGTCAATCAATTTCCCGATGCCATCTGTCCCAGAGCACAATATCCCCACGGTCGTTGAGCACGAATTAGACTGGGATGAGTACATAGCGAGGTATGGGGCGAGCTTTTCTACTCCTGAGCGAGCTGAAAGGAATGCAGAGGGATCCACAGACTTTTAGGCTAACAAGGTCGCCAATGTCAATACGGCTGACATGCTCCCCAACCTTCGCAAAACATACTAGATTCCATTCCTCTGGATATTCATATGTATGCTCCGAGACCCAAGGACCGAGCTGATAGTCCCCATCTCGGTCTCACCGTTGTTAATATCCACACTCTGGATGCCGGATTAACTTTACCCCTATACCCTATCATTGGCCGATATCTATTTGACATGAACCTAGCCATCACTCAATCACCCCCAATGGTTTGAGTAGTTTATTAGCCGTTCTGACCTTATTCGACCTCGAAGGGTACAAGAACCGACTCATTTCGGCTGAGAAAAATAGTGTCCTTAGTATTACTAAGCAGATTGAGGAGGGCAAATGATACTATTATCTGAAGGCTAGGCTGGGTGAGAAGCTCCTAAAAAGCTTGCCCAACAAGGTCCGTGATTGGAAGAAGCTGTTCTTCTTCATTGGGGGATACTGGCGAGCATCCACTAACTATGTGGGCCAAGAGGGACGAATCATATTCCCGGAGGAGTACGGGGATATAAGCAGTAGGTGGATCCTTCAGTGTGAGTGGGTTGATTAATTTACTAATCTGATCAACTCTTTTTTGCAGGTCCCAAGCATCAGAAATGGAGTCATTCCAACTCGGTGATCTCGAAAGCATTTGACTTCGTTTACGGTGTTTGTTGCGGTCGAAATCGATCAGATAGAGGGGTAGATAACTTGAGCAAGGCACACTGTAGGTTAGATGCTCTTGTCTACACCTCTCCTCATCACTTGGTTGTGCGAGCTGCCGAGCCACTAGGTACATTAGTTCGCTCTTTAGCTCATCATATTCCTTTTCCAGTAGTTCGCCTATTGGCCTTACTAACAAATTTGCTTTTGATGTACAGCCCAGGACGTAACAATCGCCATCCTGCCTTCCTACTATATCTTAGTTCAAAAAGTTCGAATGGGGCCTCGACCTGGTAGGAAAGGTCTATCGTCTGCCGTCTTGGCAGCTCAAAAGAAGGTCTTGGGGGCCACCACCTCAAAGGGGAAAGTGGGAGACTCCTCCCAGGCTGCGACCTAGAAGAAAGCCCCAGCTAAAGCTCCGGCCACAAAGGAGGTGACTAAGAAGGTCACTGAGCGAGCTCTTATTCCCCCTTCTTCTCCCTCAGGAGGTCGCCTGAGAAGGAGAGATGGAACCTCTGTTAATGAGGAAGACGATCGTGCCCGAAAGAGGGTAAGGACCACCGCGCAATTCAGAATCAGATAGGGCAGGGCGAGCTGCTTCTGGCTCTGGTCAGGGAGGTTCAACTCGATATACTGCCCCCGCTTTCATACAAACTCCACCACCACCACCTCCCCCATTTGGAGTTCAGGAGGTGGATGATACCCTTTTAGGTTGGTACCCTGTCCGAGCGGGGTAAGAATATTGCCGTTCACTCCCTTTTGGTTTACTTTAAAATTTCTTCTAAGTGTTTCTTGTTGGTTTTTTGTAGGTATGCTCCAGCCACGCACGTAGAGAGGTGTGAGGTCCTGCATTCATTCGCCCGCTCTAAACCGCTCGCTACTCTCCGCGACCTACCTGCTGGGGTAGCTCGCTGGACCATTGAGGAGGTGCCCCGGCACTTGACTCACTCTCAGGTGGCGACGATTGAAAAACAGAAGCTGGTGGACAATGTCCGGTTAGCTATGTACCATGCTAGCGGGGCCCTACTCGCCGCTCAGTAGGCCATTGAGCAAATGATGGAAACTGACAAGGTCCGTCGAGAGTTGAATGTCTCTTTCCTGAGGATGGGCGAGGAGAAAGGGAAGACTGAGAAGGTGGCAGCCGACATGGAAGCCAAGGCTCAGGCAGCGTTGGCGGGCGAGCAGAGTGCTTTGAAGAAAAATGAACTACTTCAGACGAAGCTCGCCCGTCAGAGAGAAGAAGCAAGTGCTGCCCTCAAAGCCAAGGATAAAGAGCTCGCCTTTCGTTCACAGGAGCTCGCTTGCGAGAAGAAACTGAATAAGTCTCATCACGCTGAATGTTCCAAGCTGAACGGCGAGCTTCGCTCCTATGCAAACAAGGTGGCCGAGCTACAAACCCTTGTAGACATTTCAGTTTCGCCAGACGCATTGGATGTTGCGAAGGGTGGGGCCTCTGATTTCGGCTACTTGCTATGCTACGCCGAGATTCTTCGAGCCTATCGGGATGCGGTAGATAAGAAAGAGGACGTGCGAGAGCTTTTAAAGGGTGAGTTTTGAGACTTCGTAGAGTCAACCACTTTTCCTCCCAATTCTATCGCCGATATTGGTGACTTGACTGAGCTCGGTGTTGATTTGAGCTTCATCTTGGAGACCATCAGGATTACATGTGGTCCATACCTGCCCCTGGAGACCGAGGTTGTTGATGAGGGGGCCGTTGAGGGTGGCGACGAGGTAGTGGGCGAGTTACCTACTGAGGAGGGCGGAGGTGCCGAACTTACTCACGAGCAAGTGGGTGAGCTTACTGGCAATATCATGATTGATATGGGGAACTTTAGCCCTCTCACTCAGATGCCTACTCTCTCTCCCCCGGCCAGGCAAGAGGCTGCCCCTATTGATGTTGAACCTTCTGCCACTGTGGAGCTTCCAGCCGCCACTGATCCTACTCCTGCTGCCGCTCCCCAATCTTAGGATATTTCATTTTGTATTTTGTAGAAAATTCAGTAGTTCGCCCCTGCGTGGGTCATCCTTTTGCTTTTGTTTTTTAGCTTTTAGTTAGATAACTTATTGCTTTGCTTTCTGTAATCTGCACCCTTTGTACTTAAAATTCAAAATTTATACGAAAAGTGGATTTCTATTCAACTTTATTTTATTATTTTGAATGTTATTATCTTGTTGTAGCTCATTTTTCATTTGGTGCATGTTTGTTCGTCTTATATCGCTTAGGACCAAGAATCCGCACTTTCATGAAGATTTCTCGGGCGGTTGGGTTTTTATAATAACGCTTCGCCTTAGACATTTTGGAGCCATCTTTTAAGAATTTTTCTAATATTAGGCAGTGGGTTCTTAGTAATTCTTTTAGTAGGATACTTAACGATCCTTAGCACTTTGACAGCTTTTGCCTCGAGCTTTTAATAATAACATTTCGGGACTTCACCCTTTGCGTATTTGATTTGAACAAAAATATCTTTAATCAATACATCTTTTATTGAAAAAATATAATACAGATAGTCATCAACATTCCTGATGCGAACTTCTACAGCCTATTTACAAGCTATCTGTTTTGCTGTCCCTACTACTGGTAATATTTCTTCAAATGAGCTGCGCTCCAAGTATAAGACGAAACTTTTCCTTCCATGTCTTCCAGATCATATGTTCCGTTAGTCCAGCCTGTGGTGATTCGGAACGGTCCTTCCCAGTTAGGTCCAAATATTCCTAGCGGTGTTGGTAGTCGCTTTCTTAGAATTAGCTAGCTCTTCGACCTTGAATTTTCTGTGATGCACCTGAGTGTTGTAATATTTTTTGGCCCTTTGTTTGTAGGTCACATTTTCAACTCTGCCGAAGCTTCGTCATTGATTCTTTCGTCATAGCTTGCGACTTTCCATGTCTTATTTTGGACCTCTACTGGGATTACTGCTTCTGTTTCGAATGCTAGGGAGAAAGGCGTTTCTCCTGTGCTAGCTCTGTAGGATGTTCGGTACGACCACAACACTTCAGGGAACTCATCAGCCTAACTACCCTTCCATGGACAGATCTTAATAGGGGCTGCACTGGGCTCCAGCCCAGTGCAGGCCCAAAATAATTTCATATACACATAGGCCTAATTAAGTTATTTTACATACTAAGTCCACCCCAAATATTTTTTGAAAAATAATTGCTTGCAGATTTAATATTATTGCATCAAATTATTTTGTTGATTTGCAGAATTTTATAATCCAATACCATTTGTTTATTTTTTATTAACTATGTTATGATTTTAGATTGAATTTGTACAAATGTACTTAATTTTTATATCACATATTAAATTCATATTCAATATCAAATATTTTTTTTAAACACTTGTTAATATTTTAATACCATGATTTATTAGTGAGTTAATACCACCAGATTTTTTAAATTTTATTACAATTTTGAATTCAATTAACAACCACTGAATAGTGTAGGTCATGATATTTTTCAAGTTAAGGACAATAGGATATAAAATTTAAGTAAATTTTTTATATAATAATTTTATAGTATAATTTAAAATAATATCAATTGTGTCATTATAGTATCAAATGAACACCTTTCAATAAAACAATTAGTATTCACTATTAAAAAAATAAAGCATTGCTATAGAAGTTATCAATATGACTATATATTCTTCAATAAACAATTTTGTATTGATAATTATCTATGAAATATTTTACAAATTTTTTACTGATAAATGTATTTTATTTCATAACTACAAATAATTTACATACAAAGTTTTTGTAGATAAATTATTTATAGGTAAATTTTTATTGACATTATATTTGTAGGTTATTAATTAATAGAAATTTTATTTCATATGCAAATTGAATTGATTTTGTAAAAAAATTATTAGTAGGTTAAGGAATGAAAAAGTTTACATGATAACAAAATTAGAATTTTTTTTAGGCAAGTTAGACAATTCCACCATAAAAGTTTATTTTTAGGAAATTTTGTAGGTAAAATTTTATTTTCTTGCACTAGTTTAAAAATACACACATAATATAAATGGTGGAATTAATTCTCAATATACTTTTTGATGAAATTTAATAAATCAAGTAATTACGTTCACCCCACCCCACTACTAAGTTCTGGATCCGCCCCTGTACCCTTCCTATACTTTTTGAGAATTTTGTTGACAGCTCCACCTGCCCATTAGATTGAGGATGGTAGGCGGTTGAGTAGTGCTTCCTTATATTCCATGAGGTACAGAACTCTCTAAGTTTCTGCCTGTCGAACTGCGTTCCATTATCTGTTACAATAGATTGTGGGAGTCCGAATCTGCAGATCAGATTTTTCCAAATGAAGCTTATCATCCTTTTCAGGTTACTGTTGTTAATGCCTCAGCTTCAGTCCATTTTGTGTAATAGTCTACCACAACTACAACAAACTTAACACCACCTTTGCCAGGTGGAAATGGCTGATCAAGTCGATACCCCATTTCCCAAAAGGTCATGCGTTGAAAACTAATTTAAGCTGATTAGCTGGAGTATGGATGTTTGACGCGAATAGCTGACACTTTCGACATTTTCAGGCGAAGTTGACGGCATCTTTTCGCAAAGTGGGCCAGTAGTACCCAGCGTGACTCCCACAGATTCCTTGATGAATTTCTTCTAACATTTTCTGTCCTTGTTTGTCTGTTAAGCATTTGAGTAGGGGTAGGGAGAATCCTCGCTTGTATAGCTCGCCATCTACAAGTGTGTATCTGACTGCTTGCTTTACTAATCGACTAGCTATCCATACATCCTCAGGAAGAGTTCCGTCTTCTAAATATTTTCTGATGGGGGTTTGTCAATCATTGTCTTCCTCTTGCCCCCCACTCGAGGTCTAATTTACTTTGTAATCAGACGTCGAGGGATTTTGCAGCTTTTTTATCACAACTTCTGCTAGCTCCATCTCTCCGTTGCTTGTAGCTAGTTGGGCTAGTGCATCTGCTTGTGTGTTCTCCAATCTTAGAATTTGCTCGATGTATACTTGTTCGAACATTGATATTGGATGTGCTACTATTTTTTGGTAAAGTGTCATCTATTGGTCCTTTGCTTCGTACTCCCATCGGACTTGGGATATTATTAGCTGGGAATCTCTGAAAATTTGAAGTTTGGTTACCCCCACAGCTAATGATAGCCTAAGTCCTGCTATCAACGCTTCATACTTAGCTTCGTTGTTCGTTGCTTTAAAGTCGAATCTGATTGCTGAGGTGAAGACTTGTCTATCTGGGCTTATAAGTACTACATCGGCTCCTGCTGCAGTGCTAGTGGATGATCCATCGACGTAGAGGCTTCATGGGAAAATACGTCCCCTCGTCGGATCTTGTGGAAAAGTTAGCTCTACAATAAAATCGACAAGAGCTTGTCCCTTGATCATTGTTCGGGGAGCGTATGTATTTCCATATTGGCTAACCTCTAGTGACCATTTGAGTAAGCATCCAGCAGTGTCCAGATGGTGTAGTATTTGCCTTAGTGGGAATGTAGTCAGCACTTCTACTTAGTGGTCGAAAAAGTATGGCCGTAGTTTTCTAACGCTCATCACCAGGGCGTAAGCTAGTTTCTCCGTGGGTGAGTAGCGCAGCTCTACTTGATGGAGTGCTTGACTTACATAGTATACAGGTAGATATGTCTTTCCTTTTGCTCGTACTAGCACGAAGTTGGTGGCCACTTCGGATGCCTCCAGGTACAGATACAACTTCTATCCCGGTACTGGTTTTGATAAAAATTATTGATTACTGAGGTAGTCTTTTATTTCCTCGAACGCCTTTTGGCAGGTATTTGTCCACTGGAAGTCTTCCTTCTTTTTGACCTTTATTGACTCGAAGAAAGGTCTGTTCCTGTTGCCAGATCTTGAGATGAACATGTTCAAAGCTGCTAGGCACCATGTGAGTCTCTAAACTTTCTTTACTGAGTCAGGTGATGCCATCTCTAGTATGCACTTCACCTGGGCCGGGTTGACGTCAATTCCTCTTTAACTCACCAGGTGGCCCAGGAATTTCCCCGAATGTACTCCGAAGCTACTTTTCTTGGGGTTCAACTTAATGTTCTAGGCTCGCATGATGTCGAATGCCTACTTGAGGTGCTCAAGGTGGTCTTCTTTCTTCAAACTTTTAACCACGATATCGTCTATGTATACCTCCATCGTATGTCCAATGTGTTGGTCAAACATTTTGTTAACCAACCTCTGGTATGTAGCTCCGTCGTTGATGAGCCCAAACGACATCATACTCCAACAGTACATGTTTTTGTTAGTGTAGAAAGTCGTGTGTTCTTGGTCATCGGGGTGCATTGCTATTTGATGATAACCTGCAAAAGCATCAATGAATGTCATTAGTTCGTGTCCTGCAGTGTTATTGACTAGCGATTTGAGTTTGCACACAAATGCATTTTCCTACAAGTATATAAGATCGTGTAGTGGTAAGCTGACCAAGTTATAAATATCGAATCCACTGAAAGCAATGAGACAATCTAATCCTAAGATTTGTGTGATGAATCAAATAAATAAGAATGAAATTGCAAATTTGGTTCCTAACTATTGACTAATTAAAGCAGAAATTGACTAACTACTACTTAAAATGCAGGAATTTAAATGAATCAAGAATACGAAAATAATAACCTAAACTGTTGGTCCCTAAAGAAGACTTTGAGTCTCCTTGTATTGAAATCAGC
>JAPKLY010001091.1:15955-52882 GCA_026898435.1 Prunella vulgaris
AGATCATCTGGTTTTAATGGCATCAAAACATAAGGGATTTCCCAACATAAACTAAAACGTGCAGGAGTTATGAGATGCTTCGGGTGAATTCCATTATGTAACAATGATAGCAAATCCCTAAAATTCAGTTGTAAAAGTTATCTAATAAGTAAGTCAGACATTACTGTCCAGCTGAAATAGATCTCTCATTCATATCTCAACACCCTAATAGTCGTGTTCTCAATGCCTAAGCATCTCTCAATGTCATAGGAACCTTAACCCTTAAACCTAGAATCTATTACTACCAATTGAATACCCTTATCCTTCTCACTCAACTCTTGTATTGTTGTGATTAGGACTCAAATATTAATTAATAGAAATTAAATCCTAAGTGTCTCAGTGACCTACTAAGATGACTCATCTCATTAGAGTCTCTTAACAAAAGAAATTAAAGAAAATGACTATAATAATTCATAATTTCCTTCACTCAAAGCAAATGACTTAACTCATAACTAATGTGTGAACAAGATTAATTGAGATAAAAGAAATTAATAATAATAACATTAATAAATTAAACATGAAATAATTGAATTGAGACGAAGGTTACTAAAACTAATTAGAACAAAAAATTGCATAAAATCTAATTAAGAATTGAAATCAAATAATAATAATTTAAATTACTAAAAATCCAAAGCAAGAATTAAATAAATAATCAAACAAGAATAATTCAAATCAATCAAAACCAGAAAACAAGAATTTAAATCTCTCATTCTATTATTTCTGCCAAAAAAAAAAAAAATCCTTGAAAGTTATCTAATTTCCTAATATCTAACCTACTGCTTTTCCTTAAACTAATCCGTGATACCCCTCTTTCGAGAATAATATACTGCTCCATCTTTCCTTAACCAGAATGAAATAACCCTTTTAGCCCAAAACAGTACTCCTTTTCTCCCTTACCAGTGGCCCAAAACAATACTTCTGTAGACGACGGTTTCAGATTGTTGTGTGACGCGGCTGACGGTTGCGTGGGCTTCCAGGCGGATTCCGACATAGGATCGATCGGCGAGCGGCGGAGAGATGGATTTGCAGGCGCAATTCCGGCTATGTGGTTGGTGAGACAGCGTGCGAAGCCGCTGTGCAGGCGATCGAGTGCAGAGGTTCAGGGGCTTCATCGTTGATTGGAACGGCGGACTGTTCTGCGACAACCGAGATTGAGTTTGGGCATTGTGAGTGTTGTGCACGGGCTCCGGTTGAGACGACTAGTTGCAGGCTGTTCTTAGCAAGGCGGCGGTTATCGGGGGCTACGCGACTGTGAGCTGGCGGAACAGAGCAGTTGTGGCGAGAATCGGCGGTGCTATTGAGTCTTCAGGCGACAATGGTTGGGTCTGTGTTGCTGTTTGTTGGCGGAAATTGGTTGTGGAAGTGGATTGATTTTTAGCCATGGATATCTGTTGTTGTTTGTGCTCTGCGCATGAGTTTTCAATGGTGTACCAAGTGTACGAATTGAGCAGGTGAGTTGTGGTGCGGTGAAGAAATTGTGGGGACCAATTGAGACCAAGTTTTATCCTATTTAACCTGCAAACTTTTATAACAAATAAAGAAAATGAATTCTTAAAATTATACTCATTTAATAAATGATAAAAAATTAATCAATTTTAGGAATCACTTAATTAAATGAATAATAATTTTTCAATGGAGCTCAAATAATAATTAATGAAATAGATAGCAATTAAGGTGCATGCAAAACTCTAGAAATTGAGCACAAAATGATGCAAATATGACTCTAATCAGTTATCCACCAGTTGGTCAATGTGTGACAGTGGAAAATTGTTCTTCTGGCATGCTGCATTTAGATCTGTGAAGTTGATGCATAGCTGCAACGTTCAATTTGGTTTTTTAACCAACACCGGATTGACCACCCATTGTGAGCACAATGCCTCCTGGATAAACTTGTTATCCAGCAGCCTTTTCACCTCCGTGGTTAGAGTTTCGTACATGTCTAGTCCGTACTTTCTTCGTTTTTGTAGGACGGGCCTGGGATCGATATTTAATCGATGGCAAGCGTGCTCAAGGGGGATTCCCGTCATGTCTTCGTGAGACCAGGCGAATACATCCAGGTTGGTCCTGAGGAATTCTTCCATCTTGCTCTTGTAAGGCTCCTGTAACTCAAAACCTATAAAAAGTTCCAAGTCAGTTCTGTTGGGATCCACCTAAATGACTCTTAGCTCCTCCACCGGGGTAGCTCACCTCTTCTTGTTTTTCCACCTAGGGTCCGAGGTGAACCCTTCCCAGTTCAGTTCATCCTCTACTTGCATATGCTCGTAACTCATTCTGGGTTCGAGATCTTTCTGTTCTTTTTGTTGAGTAGTAGATTCGGGAACTACGTCGGACGTCTATCCATTTGATCCTGCAGGTGTGTTGGTTGTTTGGTCATCGTCTATCTCCAAAGGTATTGCTTGTTGGGGGTCTTTTTGCTGGACCTAGGCGATCTCAGGCTCTTCGAGCTGGTTGTCCACCTCCATTAACTCAGTCTCTACTGATATGACGTCTACAATGTTAGACTCATCGGGTGAGTGTTGTGCTTCTTCTTCATATACCAGTACCTGCGTAACTGGTTTTTTGATTAATAACAAACACTCTCTAGATTTTTTATAATCCCCCTTTATAGTTCCGGCACCCTTAGGAGTTGGAAATTTTACACAGTAGTAGTAGGTAGAACAAACTGCTTTGAATTCAAATATAAAAGGCGGTCAAGGAACCTGTTATAAGAAGACTGCTGGTTTACAACTAGAAAGTCCATCAGCCTAGTGAGTCTCTTTTCCGGGTCCTCGGCCGATACAAGTTCAACAGACAACCTAATCATACTTAAGGGGATGGTTACAGCTTTCTCAAATCCCACTATCCCGTGATTACAATCTTCAATATACGACTCATAATCTTCTAGCAAATCTAGGGTACTCTTGAATAGTATGTTAGTATATGCCCCAGTGTCCACGAGCAGGCGATGAACCTTTGTGTTCATTATGTTCACACTTATCACCAACGAGTCGTTGTGAGGTGTGAGGATCAGTTCCAGGTTAGCTTGTGAGGTGTGAGGATCAGTTCCAGGTCAGCTGGTTTTAGAGCAGGAACCCAACTCTTGCACTTAGTGGATAGCTCGTAGGTTTGCCTTCCTCTGTCTTTTCGATGCTGGAGGTCTTCAGTCTGTGACTCCGCCAGCTGGCCCAACTTGCTCTTCTAACATCAGAATTTCCTTGTCTGTGACTCCGCATCTATTTTGCCTTGGACGGCGATCCTTGTCATCCTCATCCCCCTTTTCATTGGTATCCTATTTCCTAGCCTGTCTTTATCTTTTTACGGGGGCTTTCTTGACAAATTCAGCCAACTTGTCATCTTCATAAAATATCCACATTTGTACCGACACTCACTAGTGAAGTGACATATGCTCTGATGGTATGCACAGTATTTGTTGGGATTGAGCTTGCCTCGGTCTTGCCTTATTCTCCTTGGTTCGTTCAGCATTGCTCTTGTTGTGAAAATTGAACCGACCTCAACAAGACTTCAAGTAATCAGAACAATTGGAAAGAACTCCCAAGAACACACTCAACAGAAATAAAATGGAAATCAAAAGAACAAGTAATTTACGTGGTTCGATCAAATTGATCTACGTCCACGGATGGGGTTTCCTCACTTCACTAATAGATTAATAATGTTTACAGAATACAAGCTTTCTCTCTCAAAGATTTAGAATGTCAACTCTCTCATAATTCACTGGAATGAATACGTATTTATAGATGCCCATATCCTAACCGCCCTTTAAATCCGTAACCAATCAATGAGCTTGTATGGTTACAACCGCCAGAAGTAACTGTTCCGGCATCCAATAGGATTGCTCCGCCAGCTGTCCAAATAACCGACTTTATCACTGTGGTTGAAGCAGCCTTCGCCATACTCAGTTTGTTAGTAATTGTCAACTCAGGATATGCCTTCAGGATGAGTGACTCAGGAAGTAGGTGATTTTAGGTTAGGATAATCTTCTCAGGATAGCGCCTTCAGTTCTACTGAGTCTTCAGTACAAGTGCCTTCACTGATCTGAACACTCAGGATGAGAGTCAGGATAAGAACACTCAGACTCAGGATGAAACCTTCGCTCAGGCTCAGGGCCAGTTTCTCTCAGGCTTAGGATATCACCTCAGGAATTTTCCTCCGAATTCAAAACCTCAGGATCAGGATTCCTGACTAGATCTCAGTATCTAAACTCAGCTTATCTTTACATATAAAAATTCTCCACCTTAAAGTAAGTGAGTTTCCCCCATTCCACACTCCACCTCAGAACCTAATTCATGGTACATCCCATGACTGTAGCTTGATCAGCTTCAAACAATATCTGCACTTGGAAATAGGTAAGACCTTAGTCAACATATCTGCTGCATTGTCTTCAGTAGAAACCTTCTGCACTGAAATTACTTTCTTTTCCACCACATCTCTCATAAAATGAAGTCTCACATCAATATGCTTGGATCTTTCATGAAAGACCTGATGCTTGACCAGATGAATTGTGCTCTGGTTATCACACTGAACTGCAACTTCCTTCCTCTTCGCACTTCTCAGATCCTTCATGTCAAATGTGCTACTGAGTTTAGCCTTTAGCTTCTGAATTCTTTCAGGACTCTTGCTTGTAACCGACATGTCATCCACATAGCGCAGCAAATATGTGAGTACTTCTTTCCCTTGTTTTTCAAAATAGACACAACTATCATACCTGCATCTTGTAAAGCCTATAGAGATCATGAAACTATCAAACTTCTTATACCATTGCCTAGGACTTTGCTTTAGTCCATACAACGATTTCTTCAGTAGACACACCTTCTCCTAATTTCCTGGTAGAATAAAACCTTCAGGTTGTTGTATGTGTATCGTTTCTTCCAGATTTCCATGTAGAAAGGCTGTCTTGACATCTAGTTTTTGAAGCTCTAAGTCCTCCTAAGCTACCTTTGACAATAAAATCCTTATTAAACAGTGTTTCACAACTGGTGAAAATAACTCATTGAAATCTATCCCCTCTCTCTGAGTGAAACCTCTAGCTACAAGTCTTGCCTTGTATTTCAGTTTCTCTTTTCCTCCTGATCCCACTTCAGATTTCTTCTTGAAGATCCACTTGGAATTGACTACCTTCTGTCCCTGAACTTTGTTCACTAGTGTCCAAGTGTTGTTCTTCTCTAATGACTGAAGTTCCTCAGTCATTGCCAATATTCATCTCTCCTTATCTTTGCCTGACACAATGTTTAGTCAAAAGGTGTCCACACGCAAGTGTACGTGATCGTTATATCGTCGTGGCAAGATTGACCAAGTTTAATATTTATCGAACACAGGGAGATGGGGATTTGTAAGGAAATTGTTGTTTCAATTCAATAGCTAACAAAGCAATAAAGGAGAAAGGTATCTATTGTCTACAAGTGTGTCAAACAAGTAAACTACCTATCCCCTTGGTTCGCAAAGTAAGCAAGTTGTGAGAGATATGTGCTAGTGTACTATCCTATGTTTCATATGGTGAAGTGTCACTTAATCATGCAATGAAGTATGGTATAATCAATCGGCTAACCACTCTTAATATGCAAAAGGTCTCCCTAGATACACATTAGAACCTCTAATTGTTCTTCCAATTCACTATAGATAATTCTCACTATCTTAGGAATTTAATCAAACACTTAGCAAGCATTGGCCTAATAGCAAGAAAATTTAGGAAAATAGCCCTACTCTCGTATGAGACATACTCCCTAATGGCCCTAGGACTCAATTATGCATACCAAGCATGCATACAATCCATCAATGTAGAGAATTGATCATACAACAACTCATAGCATTCAAAATATCAACATGATCACCAAATTACTCCATAGGAGTCATATACCAACACATAAAGGAATTAGCCCATGACTAATTTGGTAAACATAAGAACAATTAAGCTAGTAACAATCATCATTATGCAAGAAATGTAAAGCAATGTAGAAAGATTACCTATTACAATGAAAATTGGAAAGATACAATTTACCTCTAAAAGCTATCTAGCAATCCGGAAATGAAAATTACAAAACAATCGGTCAAAATGTAGCTCTTGGTGTGGAGAGAATACAGGAACAATCGGATCGACAATCCGTACGGTAGATCAAAAATAATCGAAGAAATCGTAAGAAGAAATCTTAAGAACCCAATTAGTAACTACCTCTCTCCCTCTCTAATCTAATCTAAGAACTTGAATTATGACTTGATTCTAAACTAGATTCCTTAAGAATCTGATCCTTGGAGTATTTATAGTGCCCATAATGTTTAGTCCAAAATGCCCTTCATTAAACGCGCGAAAAGACGAAACAGCCCTCGAAATTGGGCCCAGCCGAGCCTTCGCATGAGTGCACACTAGTGGCCGCACGAGTCCAGCTCGTGTGAGAACTCATTCGCTGAGCGTCGCCCGAACTAGAGGTTTTGTTCAAGAATCCGGCTTGTCGTCGCACGAGCCTGGCTAGTCGGCACACGAACCAAGCTTCGACTCGTCCAATCGATCCTCGACTTCCTTATTTTTTTTCATATCTTGAGTTCTAGAGCTCCGATTGACTCGATTCTTTTTCCGTTGCGACCCTCTCTTCGAACTCTTCGATATGGTATATCATTTGCCTACATTGGATCAACTCACAATTTCTGGACTTTTACAAACTTGCTCGTCTTTTGTCGATTTTTGCTCGTTTTCACTACAAAATACAACTTTCTAGCCAAAAAGGGTTAAATGCACAAAGTATAGCATTTTAGGGTCAAATATGAACATAAGCACATCAAAACCGTGTAGAAATAGATGCAAAAACATGCAATTATGACTCTAATCACACAGCTTCAGCATAGCTTTGTGGTTCCTGATGCTCCACCTCTTCAGCAGTTATCAGGGCATAGGACACCATGTCAACATGACCAAATCTAGTCGGAGGGAGTATGCTTCTCATGTGTCCGTCTCTTGCTAGACTATAATTCCTGAGATCTTGGCCTTCAGTATCTGAACTGGAATGGTCAGAATGTTCATCAGTATCACTTTCCTCAGACTCCTCCTGAGTCCTTCCTGAGTTTTCACCTAACTCAGTATCTGCTTGTCCTGAGTTCTTGTCAGGAGTCTCCACCTCAACCTGAAATCCATCTTCTGAAAGAATACCATCCGAATCCTGAGTTCTTATGGGCTGATTGTATCCCATGACTCTCATTGAAAGTCACATCTCTAATGATAATACACCTTTTGTGATCAGGTTCCAGACACCATAAATTGTATCCTTTTACTCCAGTAGGATAACCAATAAAGATACATCTCAGTGCTCTAGGTTCCAGCTTGTCCTGCTTGATATGGGCAAAAGCTGAGCATCCAAAGACCTTCAGGTTGTTGTAATCTGAGATCCTTCCATACCACACCTCATCAGGTGTTCTGAACTCAATAGCTGAGGATGGTGACTTGTTAATGAGATAACAAGCTGTACTGACTGCCTCCCCCTAAAATACCTTGGGTAGCTTTGCATCTGACAACATACTCCTGACCTTTTCAAGAATAGTCCTATTCATCCTCTCAGCAAGGCCATTCTGCTGAGGATTAGCAGGAATTGTCTTGTGTATAGTGATTCCCCTTTCTTTGCAGAAATTGTTAAACTCCTCTGATACATACTCCAATCCATTATCAGTCCTGAGATGTTTAATGGATCTTCCTCTTTTATTTTCTTGTTCACTGACCCAATCTCTGAACTTTGCCAAGGTCTCACACTTCTGCTTCAGTATGAACACCCATACTTTCCTGCTGAAGTCATCAATGATTGTCATGAAGTATCTTTCACCTCCATGAGTCTCCACCTTAGCTGGTCCCCAGATATCGGAATGAACATAATCCAAAGGTGCATCAGTAGTTTTCTTACCCTTTGGAAATTGAATTTTCTTGGATTTTCCAAGGACACAGTGATCACAGAAATCCATCTTCAGTACCTTTCCATCTACAAATACCTTCTGCTTAGAAAGTTCTTGGAGCTCCCTTTCTCCAATATGACCTAATCTCTTATGCCATATCATAGTCTCAGTGTTGTCCATAACATTGTTTGCTGACCCAGTAGAAGTGCTTCCTATCAAGATATACAATCCATTGACTTTCTTGTCTTTCAAGTATACCTTATTGCATTTTGTGATCAGGATGAACCCATCCTTTGTGTTGAACTCATAACCCAGTTGATTAAGTGAACCCAGGGAGATAAGATTTCTCTTCAGTTCTGGCACCAGCCTCATATTTGAGAGTATTCGATCCACTCCATCATGCAGCTTCAACCTGACAGAACCACTCCCCTTCACTTTACACGTTTGATTATTGTCCAAAACTACTGAGCCTCCATCAAACTTCCTCAGCTCCCTGAATAATGATTCATCCGGGCACATATGGAATGAACATCCTGAATTTAGTACCCATTCATCATTCAGCTTCAGGTTAGTAACCGTCAACACCTCAGCACTACCATACCCTTCTTCAACAGCAACTGATATATCAACCTTTTGTTCTTCCCTTTGATTCTTATTTCTGTCAGGGCAATTTTTCTTGAGATGACCAGTTTTGTGGCAAGCAAAACATTTTCTCCTCTCAACAAAATCACCAGATTTTAACCCCTTTGTGTTCTTCTTCTTCTTGTTCTAAAACTCTTTCTTGCCCTTCTTGAACCTGACATTCAGGCCTTCAGCCTGCACTGAATTTTTCTTATGAGCCTGTAGCTGTAGAGACTTTGTTTTCAGTGCACCCAGAATATCATCAAAGGACAATTGATCTTTGATTAGGGTCATATTTGCATCAATTTGTGCTGATTTTGAAATGAATTTCTAGAGTTTGGTATGCATTTAGGGTCTTAATCGTTATCTATTTTGATTTAATTGAAAAATCTCATGTTACACAAGTTTTGACAAGTTGCAGGTTTAATTTGAATAAGATGTAAATGGAGCCCACAACCACACTGTTGTACACCTTCGCATCTGACTCACTATAACCGCTCAACACATAGAGGATCCACCGGAACACCTCTGCGCTGCATCTCTACCGATTGGAAGAGCCTCACACCCACAGCTGTCCTCAACCGATGGAAACAGAACCACAACCACCTCCATTCTCGCAGGTAAATCGCGACCGGAGCCGCTGCAATGCCCATCGTGCCGTCGCAAGCCAATAGCATGCACCACTACTTGCAGCAACCGCCGGAATCGCCTTCTGTTTCTCGATTCAACACCAACAGTGGCGCATACATACAGCCGTCTTCTCTGACAGCGCCGATCGGACGCGCCAAACTCGCCGGAAATAACCCCAGTCCACCAGTCGCGGCCGCACTGCAAACCCACGCCGGATTGCGGTTATCGCTGTGAACCACCACTCACAGTGGTGTCGTACATCGGAAGCTATTTGCCAATTGAATCACAGCCAGCCGTAACCTGGTAATTGAGGATAAAGAATTTTGGCCATCTATTTAACTTGATCAGCCCAATTCATATTTAAGCCCAATTCTTTTATAAAGCTCAATTCTTTTATAAAGCCCATTTGAGGAATATATACTTGGGACAAGGAGATTGACGAAGTTATCACGCCATTAGGGCACTTAGGCAGTAGGTTTAGGAATTATTTTGCTTATGAATTAGGGATTAAACAAATTTATTTTTGTTAATTCATTAGGATTAGAGATTTCACTTTTCACTTTTTGTTTTGGAATTTGCATGAACAGCAGAATTAGTTATTCTTTTTCATATTCGCAGTAATTTTCATTTGGTATTTTCAGAATTTATTCGTATTCGTTTGGATTTTAATTTAAAGTTCTAATTAGAATTTATGCTTATTTTGTTATTTCAATAATTCAATGTTAGATTTATTTATGATTGTCTCATTTATTCATTGATTAGCAATTTGTGTTCGCACACAAAAGTACTTTCCTACAAGTGTATAGGATCGTATAGTGGTAAGCTGACCAAATTATAAAATATTGAATCCACGAGAAACAATGAGACAATCTAATCCTAAGACGTGTGTGAAAGTTTTTGAATTAAATAAACAAAAATGAAATTACAAATTTTGGGGTTCATAAACTAATGATTACTTAAAGCAAAAATTGAAATCAATTATGAATGGGTAAATAAATACATAAACTAAAACAAGAAAATAAATTCCTATTCTTTACGGCATAAATTGAATAAATTAAAAATAAGACAAATTTTGTTCTCAATTCCTAATTCTAAACCTACGGACTCTAATACTAATTAAAGCAAAAATGAAAGCAATTAACATGGGGAATCAAGAAACTTAATCTAACGAACACGAGACTGTGAAGAAGTGATAACATCAATAATTGAGACAAGGGAGTTGACAAAAATAACAATAATAAATTAAACACAAATGGCTCATTTGGTTCGTAAGGTAAAACTATCTATCCGCAAAAAACATGTATTTTTTGCGGATGGATAATTTTATCTTACGAACCAAATGAGGTCAAAGGAGATAATAGCACGAACAATTGAATTAACTAATATGAATAAAACCTAACGAGAACTTGAAGTAAAAATTAAATGATATGAAACTATCAAATAATCTCAAAACAGAATTCAGTGTCATAAAAAAATAACCCCTAATTTCTATTGTGCGACAAAACGAATCAGAAATCCCTATTGCCTACTGCTAATGCCCTCAAGGCGTGCGTCTTCCCTTCTTCGTTCAGAATAAACTTCAATATATATGTGTATAAGCAAGCAAATGGGCCTCCTCTTCAAAATCTGGGTTTATAATAATATGAAATGAAATTGGGCCAGTAGAAATAGAAGTTGGGCTCAGATTACCTTAGAAAGCCCAAATCAAATTATTCCTCTTCTTCTCACCGCTTTCTTCACACGGCTTCATCGGCGGCTGGGCGGTTACTGGAGACGGTTGGAGTAAAGAGGGCAGCAGATTGGAGGAAAGAGCGGCGGTGGATGTCGCGATTGCGACCGCAAGTGAACAGCGGCTGCGAGATTCTGTGGTGTGTGCTTCCATGGCTGATTCCGGCGCTTGCAGAGGTAGAGTCGCGGTGGACGCGAGATTGCAGGCGGTTGAGAGTGAGGCATTTCCGGCGGCGAGATGCGGCGACGGGTTCGCTGTTGAGGCGCGACGATTGCAGAGGCGGTGGCCTGGTCTTCGATTTTGCAGTGGGTTTAGAGCAGCTGAATCGGCGAGAGGCGGAGATGCGCGGAGTTGAGGACGACGGCGTCGAGCTTCGATTCGACGGCTGGAGCGACGGTTTCCATGGATTCGCGATTCCAGTCGCCGGAACAGATTTCAGGCGAGAGCGGCGGCGTAGGCTGTAGACGGTGGCTTGTCGTATTGTAGAGGATTTCCGATCGCGGCTTCGGCTGTGAGCATCAATGGCGGTGTACTTGACTGGAATGGTGGTTTGGCATCTTGTTTGACAGCTTTTGGTTTTCAGCAAGTAATAGGCATGAGTAAGGCATGTAGTAATTGTAGAGTGTTTGACAGCTGTGTATGTCAAATATTGTAGAAAGTAGTCAAGTGCTTGTATTCAATCTCTCTTGTTCTCATCAACGCCCAAAATAAAGATAGTTTCCTACAAAAATAGAATATAATACCTTTCTCAACCATTAAGCTCAATTAATTAAAATAACTAACAATTAAGGCTCTAAATTCATATAAAATTCTAAAAAATCATCTCAAATTGAGCACAAATTGATACAAATATTACCCTAATCACTCCCTCAAACTAGAGTATTGTTCGTCCCGAGCAATGAATCGATCAAGACTGGGGAAGTATTAGAATCAATTGGTGATCGTCATATCATCAAATTCCATACACACAAGCAACATAAGTGTTCAATCAAGCATGTTCATCAATCAACTTTAAGCCTAGTTATCAAGAATCAAACACATCAAATCAACTCAACTCATCACAATCCTCTCGATAGTGTATCACTCATCACTCAAGTGTATGGGTAGAATTTCAGCACTCAATATCACTCTCAATAGCTGCACTACCATAAGCTTGTCTATTGTCTATATTCTCCACTACTGTAAAAACAAGTCAATTGCAAATCAATTAGGGCTTTTCATTTGGTTGTAATGTTGGCTCTTTAGTTAGGATATGAGTCTTTTGGATAAAAGTGACTTAAAGAGTTAGTAGAGCAGAAAATTTCTCACTATCTACCTCTTTCTGGCTTGAGAGGTACTCACATATTTGATTCAACACATTCCCCACTCTACACTTCACATCATTTTTTTTTTCGCTTTTATTTTCCTACTCTTTTTTTTCTCATTTTTTTTTCTCAACATCACCTTGCATTTTTAGGCAAGGTCCCAACCATTTTTTTTTCACATATTTTCACCAACTATTCCTTTTTCTTTTCTTTTCTTTCCAACACATTCACAATATTTCCCAATCAACAAAATCCAGCTCTACTATCCCTTGGGTGAACAAGGCTATGTAGGATAAAAGTTTCAAAACAGGTGGCCAAGAAAATAAGATATAAGGCTCGAAAGGGCTGACTAGGGAATCAATGAATTCAGGTAAGGACAATATGACTAAGTGACTCATGCATTTCAAAAAAGGCCTCATCTCATTTTTGCAAAATTCTTAATTTCTGTAATCTCAAATCAGACTCAAGGCAAGTTCTAGAGTGACAGTTTACCAAGTGGACTACACAGTCAAGAAAATTTCATCTGTTTAAAATGAACATGTATGGTCTCAAGTCTCATAGACAATGTGATTGTGACAAGTTTTACTGACTCAAGATTATTTTATCTCAACTCCTAGCATCAAAGCATCTATGACTTACACACTCTACTCAAATACAAATGAAACTCATATGCACTTCACTCAACAACACAATCATGCACTTCTCAATTCAATATTCACCCTATTCAATCTCAAGTATTCACACCTTTCACAAACTCAATGATCTCAACAAGCAAAGGACCACAAAATCATCAACAAAGAGGGGGGTAGGAGCGCCTGTGCAAATATATAAAAATCCATTCAAATAAATATACACTCCCCCAAACTTAGAGTTTGCTAAGCAAATCTAAGTTTGAGCCTGGGGTGTCCATCTGAGACTCATATCAAAGCAGAATAACTCAACACTTACATAGGCACATTCCCACAAATCAAGAGAGCACACAAACATCAACTAGGACAACAAGAACAAAGTATGAATGTGCGCCTGTGCAGTGTAGGCATAATAGTAAAAATGATCACTCCCCCAAACTTAGAGATTGCTAAGCAATTCTAAGTTTGGGTTCGTGGTACCTCAATCTGCACCAAATTACTCCTCTTCAAATCAGCACAAAAACTTTTTCTTGTTCCCTTTTGCACGCAACCATCCAAGACCTACAAAGCAAACACTCTAAGAGAATAAGGGATTACCAAACTAACAAATCAAAAGAAATAAAAAAAATCTACAAAAATAAACAAACGCAAGAAAATGGATTGCCTCCCATTAAGCGCTATTTTTAACATCCTATGCCGGACGATACCTCATAAGCTCAAGGTGAGACAGATAAATCAGAGAGTCTAACTCTACTTACTACCTCTTTGAGACAAGAAGAGTAGTAATGCTTCAACCTATGCCCATTTGCATAAAATAGTTCACCTTTGTCATCCGTGAGTTTATACCATCCCCTGGAAAGCAGTTGGATATGGTGAAAGGCCCATTCCATCTTGACTTTAGCTTGCCTGGGAACAACTTCAAACGCGAGTAAAAAAGAAGCACTTGATCCATCATCTTGAAGTCCTTGAACCTTATTCTTACATCGTGCCACTTCTTCGTCTTCTTCTTAAATATTTTGGCATTTTCGTATGCCTCTTCACGAAACTTCTCCAACTCATGCAATTGGAGCAGGCGTTTCTCTCCCATCAACTTTGCATCAAAGTTAAGCATCTTTGTGGCCCATAGTGCTTTATGCTCCAACTCAACTGGAAGGTGGCAAGGTTTACCAAACACAAGTTGGTAACGGGACATATTCAGTGGAGTTTTGAATGCAGTCCTGTATGCCCATAATGCATCATCTAGCTTCAATACCCACTCCTTTCAAGATGAACTCACAGTGTTGGGAAATTCCTTATGTTTTGATGACATTAAAACCAACTGACATTGGGAAGTCAGCTGGGGTCAAATCAGATAAGACGAGGATGGTCAGCTGAGGTACTAGACATTAGTTGAGGTCAGATCAGCTGAGGTCCAGGTCAGTTGATATCAGATCAGCTGAGGTGCAGAAATCAGACGAGACCATATCAGCAGAGGAGCACCCAGATCAGCTGAGATACGTTCAGGACAGCTATGACTCAACATACCAGCTGAGCCCTGAACATATTAGACGAGGACCACCAGCAGCAGCTGAGGTCGTCTGAAGCTGTTGCATAGAAGTTCTATTTATGGAAGTCAATCAAGTCAAGAGGACAAGATCACAGCAACGGCTAGATGATTTCCAGATTTATAGGCAATCAATCAAGTCAATCAGATTGAAGATCAAGCCAAAGATGGAAAGATATCAACCTGGAAATCAAGAATCAATCAATCACTCTGATTGATTGATTACATATTTATAGGGATTTCAAATTCTAGTCAACTCTAACGGCTAGTTTTTGTTACCTATAAATATGAGTACAAGAGAGAAAAATTACAACGATCCTACGCGCGATTACATTAGCATATATGCTACACTTTTTTCTCTGTACAAAAACACATTCACACATTTATTATTCATTTGTAAGACTTTATAGAAGTCAGTTAGTTAGTTGCAGTCTTTGCACTAACAAGTTGTAAGAGAGATTTCTCTCGAAGGTTATAAGGAAGGAAGTAAGTGAGTAAGAGAGCCCCTAAACTCCAAGTTGGGTTGAGGAGAGTGGATGTAGGACAGTTGGTCCGAACCACTATAAATCTTGTGTTTTTACTTGCTTTATTTTATTGCTCTTACTTGCTGCACTAATTAAAAGGATTTAACTAAAAATGTTTCCGCACACTAAGATCACTGCGCACTCAGCTGATTGTAAAGTCAGCTGATTTTCAAAATAAGAAGACTCAAAGTCTTCTTTAGGGATCAACAAGTGGTATCAGAGCTGTGTGTCCTAACGGCCACAGCCTGAGAAGCTTTAGGTGGTCACCAGGGCAGATCCAAATCCTTTTGAAAAATCCTTGTGTGTTATTTCTTCTAACACATTTTGCAGGAATCATGTCTTACAACTTTGGTGTGAATTTTGAAGAGGAGATGAACAAGATTATTCAAGATTTTGAGGAATACATCTCCATTGCTGATTCACCATCATCAGAGGATTTTTGTCTCATGGTAGACACAGAAGAGGTAGAAGCTGAAACCCCCTCTGTTAGCTCATCTTGCTCTTCTACCACTTCTATGGAGTCTGAGATGCAAAAGCTGCTCTCAGATCTCCAATCCTCTCTATGTGTATGTGCTAAACTAGAAGAGGAGAACTCAAGGCTAAAAGCTGAAGTCTCTCAGCTGACCCTCGAGAAAGGTCAGTTTGCTGATCTATCAGCTGAACCCACTTCCTCACTGACTCAAGAGTAAGAAGACTTAAGAGTCAAATGTGAGGAACCTGAACAGTTGGTAGCTACGGTGCTGGCAGAAAATCTAGGGTTGGAAGAGGAACACAAGCTATGAAAGGCTAAGTTCGATGAACTCTTCAAGCAGCATACACGGACCAAAGAAAATGAGGATCAGCTCAAGTTGAAATTGGATCAACTGACCAATGCACATAATTCAATGTCATCTATAGTTGCATCCTCTCAATAAGAGCATGACAAAAGAGCTGTTGGCTTCCCTAAGTCCTCTAAAGGGAAGAAAAAGGCACAGGTTCAGGGAGCTGATAATAAGGAAAATGGGAAAAATCAGATGAGGAGGGATCAACTTGGACCATCCCAGAAGGGCAAGTCCAAGAAGAACCCTTCTCCACCCTCGGCTACATTTAAAGTACCGCCCAAACCTGTAAAATCAGCTAAGGCTGTTGTCTATGAGTCATTCAAAGGCTCCAGCAAGACTTACCCTTATAATCAGATCACAAGACCTGGTGTTCTAAGACATCCTCCTAAGAGAAACCCTCTAAAGGAGATTGTCTTTGTTGATAAATATTGGAGATGGATAAGGTCTCCTAAGCCTCATAAGGATGTCCTATTCCTATGGATCCCTAAAGAACTGCCTCCTGACCCTCCAGGACCCAGTAGGGTATCTATTGCCTGATTTTATTTTCAGGTACACACCAGCTCAGGAGGTCAGATAAAAAACTGATATCAGATGAGAAGATGATCAAATCAGATGAGCTGAGTGTGATGAATTGATCCAAACGCAAACATCTACCCAATTAAGGGGGAAGGCCAGCAACTAGGTGGAAAATCAATTGAGATTTGTGTAAGGGGGAACATCAGCTGAGGTGTCCAGCTGACCTCAGAGGCAGTAGATCGGCTGATTTCACATGCACAGACGACCCTTGCACACAAGAGGACTTTCCTAAGAAATGTCATGCAGTCTGCAGTTCAGAAGGGCACTAAAAATGACTTCAAATGATTTTCGATAATTTTTAGAGAGAAAATCAACCGTTAGAGTTGCCAGACGATGGAATTTTGATCTAGGACGTCATAGGTCATTGCAAAGCAATGAGTTCAATCAGAATCGTCATTCCGCTTCTAGAATGTTTTCATAATGGCAATTCCGAGCCCGGTGCTGAAAGATATGCCAATTTTGACTCCTGCCAACAATCTCTACTGGTAGCCAAGAATTCGTCTATAAGATGTCCCACATATGTTTTTCAAGAAGAAATCAGATGGTATTTGATCAAGGGGGAACATCAGATGAGATTAGGCAAGCCAGCTGATTGGAGGAAGATGAAACTTTCCTTGGGTTTTAATATCATCAAAAAGGGGGAAATTGTTGGGAAATTCCTTATGTTTTGATGACATTAAAACCAGCCGACATTGGGAAGTCAACTGGGGTCAGATCAGATCAGACGAGGATGGTCAGCTGAGGTGCTAGACATTAGTTGAGGTCAGATCAGCTGAGGTCCTGGTCAGCTGATGTCAGATCAGCTGAGGTCAAATCTACTGAGGTGCAGAAAACAGACGAGACCATATCAGCAGAGGAGCACCCAGATCAGCTGAGATACGTCCAGGACAGCTATGACTCAACATACCAGTTGAGCCCTAAACATATCAGACGAGGTCCAGCAGCAGCAGCTGAGGTCGTCTGAAGCTATTGCATAGAAGTTCTATTTATGGAAGTTAATCAAGTCAATAGGACAAGATCACAACAACGGCTAGATGATTTCCAGATTCATAGGCAATCAATCAAGTCAATCAGATTCAAGATCAAGCCAAAGATGGAAAGATATCAACCTGGAAATTAAGAATCAATCAATCACTCTGATTGATTGCATATTTATAGGGATTTCAAATTCTAGTCAACTCTAATGGCTAGTTTTTGGTACCTATAAATATGAGTACAAGAGAGAAAAATCACAACGATCCTACGAGCGATTACATTAGCATATAGGCTACACTTTTTCTTCTGTACAAAAATACGTTCACACATTTATTATTCATTTGTAAGACTTTATAGAAGTCAATTAGTTAGTTGCAGTCTTTGCACTAACAAGTTGTAAGAGAGATTTCTCTCGAAGGTTGTAAGGAAGGAAGTAAGTGAGTAAGAGAGCCCCTCAACTCCAAGTTGGATTGAGGAGAGTGGATGTAGGACAGTTGGTCCGAACCACTATAAATCTTGTGTTTTTACTTGCTTTATTTTATTGCTCTTACTTGCTGCACTAATTAAAAGGATTTAACTAAAAACATTTCCGCACACTAAGATCACTGCGCACTCAGCTGATTGTAAAGTCAGCTGATTTTTCAAAACAAGAAGATTCAAAGTCTTCTTTAGGGACCAACACACAGTCTTCTCCAGAATGACTTTAATTTGTCTATTGGAAACCTTGGGTAACCTATTTGTCTGAGGATGGTAAGGGGTTACCACTTTGTACTTCACATCATATCTCTTGAGAAGAGCACTCAAGGCCTTGTTCACGAAGTGTGAACCTCCATCACTTATCAAAGCTCGTGGGACTCCAAATCTTGAAAATATGTTCTTCCTTATGAACTCAATCACCACCTTTGCATCATTCACTCTTGTAGGAACTGCCTCTATCCACTTAGAGACATAATCAACCCCAACAAGGATGTATTGATACCCATAAGAGGGAGGAAAAGGCCCCATGAAGTCTATGCCCCACACATCAAAAAGCTCAACTTCTATGAACACATTTAGGGGCATCTTATCCCTTCGAGACAGTCCCCCTACTCTTTGACACCTGTCACAATTAATCACAAAGTGGTGGCTATCTTTGAATACCGTGGGCCAATATAATCCAGCTTGCAGTACCTTTAAAGTAATCTTTAGAGAGCCGAAATGACCACCACAAGGCAAAGTGTGGCAATGCCTCAATACACTTTCCCACTCATTATCAGGGACACATCTTCTTATGATTGAATCAACACCTCTTCGATATAAGAATGTCTCATTCCAGATATACTGCCTCACTTCCCTGAAGAACTTCTTCTTCTCATACAAACTGAGCCCAGTTGGCTCCTCTCCACTAGTCAAGTAGTTTGCAAAATCTGCAAACCATGGAGCTCTCTCACCCTTCTCGCACACTGGATTCTCTTCAATACGAAACAACTTCTCATCAGGGAAGCTCTCCATGATCTCCTCTTTTCCTCATGTGCATCATCTCCTCTAACCATTCTAGACAAATGATCAGCAATCACGTTCTCACTCCATTTCTTGTCTTTTATATCAAAATTAAACTCCTGGAGCATGAGAACCCATCTGATCAGCCTTGGCTTTGAGTCCTTTTTAGTCATCAGGTACTTGATCGCTGAATGATCAGTGTATACTGTAGTTTTCGTACCTACTAGGTAGGGTCGAAATTTCTCAACAGCGTACACTATAGCTAGTAACTCTCTCTCAGTGGTGGTGTAATTCAGCTGAGATGGGGTGAAGGTCTTGGAGGCATAATAAATAGCGTGAAATCGCTTCTCCTTCATCTGTCCCATGGCTATCCCCATAGCATAGTCGCTTGTTAGTCCCGAAACGAGTATAAATCAGTGTATGGGGGGGAATACACTGATGTCAGATTTTCCCGAAAGACTCAGGAAAATTCTCTTTCAGACTTAGTCAGGAAGATCCTGATGTGTTTAGTAAACTGATGGTCCTCAGGGGCAGCAGGGACGGATCAGTAACGAACCGAAGAGGCTAAGTCAGAGTTGTGCTCTCAGAAGCTCAGTAGAGATAACAATCCTACTGACCGCTCAGAAGCTAGTCAGTTGGGCTACTATCTCAGTAAGCTCAGTTTAGTGCGGAATGTGAGCCCTTAAGTTTCTACTAGTTTTAGTTCCTGAAAACTTATCAGTTTACTTAGTGAAAACGTGGTTAAGGCTGGTGCACAGTTTTAAGGTCAGGATGACAAAGTCGGTCCTGATGGTTTCCAAAACAATGCAAGTATGCTTCAGTTTAGTATGATGACAGTTATAATCCTAAGCAAATAGTAAATCAGCACACAAGGATCTTTTTAACGTGGTTCGGAGATAACCAACTCCTACGTCCACGACCTGATTGAACAGGAAGCTATCCTCAAAACCCTGAGGATAGGTACTTGATTTTTACGTGCCAAGGGACACGAGTAGCCAACTTCCTCTCTTAGGAACTGACCCCTGGGTGGTTTTACAAGTCCCAGTCCTTCCTACCAACCAACTCACAACCTGAGGGGTTTGGTATTCATGTTTTCCAACTATTGTGTATTGATCCTTCTAACAAATCAGTTCTAATGATAGGATCAATACTCCAAGCAAAATACAGAAAAGATTCCTACTACAACACTAGGGAAATTTAGTGTTTCAGAGTGTTGCTTCAAATAAACTTTGAGTGCTTGGAATCTTGGGAGTTTCTCTTGGAAATTTCCCGTTAGCCTTGATTGGGAGCAAGGCCTTCTGTATTTATAGGGAGGTTTGAAATAGATCCATTGGAATTGATCCATTTCAAACCTTCCTATTTAGGGTAGATGTAAGTTCTGGTTATCCTTGTCTGACATGGACCATACCTAGTATGGCAAAGTTTCTGATCCGCCGCCTGCACCTCTGAGAAGCATTAAATACGCTCAGTCTCCGTACATACGTGTCGCCTTCTAACTGGTCGCTTTGTCAACGGCTAGTCTGTCGGCATTGACTTTACTGAACCTCGTACATTTATAACTCTGAGTCCCTCGTTCTTTACTCAGTATAAATGTTTGTCTTATGTTGGAGACTCTGACATTCTTTCTGCTTCTTCAGCCTTCTATTTGCACGTGTAACCTTTGGGTCTCAGGACTTACAAGTATCAGGTTAACTGATACTAGGCCCAAGTCAGGACTTAAGAACATCAGTAAGATGTTCAGCCTGATCAAGGTTACTTGTGCCCTCACTGATAGAGACTTCCCTGAGCATGCTTAGTTTACTCAGTTCTGTCAGGATTAGTGGACTTCTTCAAGATGGCTTCTAGGCATCTTCAGGAGTCTTCCTAGGTTTTTCAGGTTCAGCTTTAGGTTGATCATATTCAGGACGATCACACCTTTAGGGTTGGAGATACTTGAGACTTCAGATTTTAAGGACGTCTCCATCAATCTTCACTCCTCAGTACTTTCCCCCTGAACTGAATACCTGTGAATAGAAAAATCTATTCTAACCTATATATCCTGAGCCTATCATCCTGATGAAATATACTTAAGCAAATTCATTAAGGGGTTTTGGGATCTAATCAAAACACTTAAGATTGTCCCAACAATTTCCCCCTTTTTGATGATGCCAAAACCCTTAGAAAAAAATCCTACCATCTAAACAAGTTACTGATATCATCAGTATTCAGTTCAGGAACCTATATCAGGTCCTTAGTTCTATAAGATGGAAACAGGAAAGGGTTAGTACAGTTCTTGATAAAGAGCAGAAAAGTAAATCAGGAGTCAACGAGATGTTGTCTCAGGAATAAAATAGTTTCATTAATATATCTGTTAAGTACAAGTTGTCCTGAAACTATTACAAAATCCTGAAACAATGATCCTGACAAACTATTCTAGTCTTCATCACCCCACCAAAGAAATCCCATACTTCTTCAGGACTCTTAGCTTGACCTCATGAAACATCTTCTGATCTCTGAGAGCTCCAGTTCTTGATGCACACTTCTGATAAGATCCATGTTCCGGTGGTTGTTGATGCCAAGGGTTGGAGGAGGATAGGTGATGTGCTCAGGTGCCCTGATCTGAACTCCTGCTTTGTCAGCATGACGAACAATTTCTCTCCAGAGTTCATTGTGATGCAGAGCCATCCATTCGACAAAGATGGTGTTCTTGTCCTTGCTTTCGGATGTCTTCAGCCAGTTCCCGACGACGTAGTACTGATCGACAAACTCCTTCTTGATCGGAACCCAAGTCTCGTTCAGGCCAGGAGGTACAAAATTGTCGACGTACTCAAACACACAGGGACCGACATCCTGAGCATCAACCTTCTTCTTAGACGCATCAACTTTCTTCTTCCCAGCTTCAGGGGCAGGGTTTTTCTTAGGATCAGTCTTCTCCTTCAGCACAGCCATGCCTTCCTTCAACTTTTGGAGCTCAGTAGCTTGGCTCCTGACCTGCATCGCAGTCTCCAGAGTTAGCTGCTTTGTCTTCTTCCTTCCCTCAACAATGGGATCACCAGGGAAGCGTTGCTCCTCACACTCCTCCATCAGATCTTCCACGGAAACTTCAGCTTTCCGCTTCTGAGCCAACTTGGGATTTTTCAGAGCTTTCTTCCCTTCCCCCTTTTTGGCAGCATCAAAAGGTACTTGTCCTCATCGACTTTCTTCTGAATATCCTGAATCAGGATCCCCTGAGATGCTTGCTGATCGGCCACCACCCTGAACTCCTTAGCCAGCTTTTCATTGGCCTCAGCTCTGAGCAGGCTCTTGGTCAGATGACTGTCAAACTCCTTCCGCATTGCAGCCACTTCATCCTTCCTTTTCAGGCTGTCAGTGAGCATTGTGTTTAGTGACTTGTGCAATGCTTCCTCAGAAGCCTTCTGACCTTCTCTCCACTTGGTTAAAAGTGCGTCATCTCCTTTCTTGGCCTCTTCCTGAGCCACTGTCCTGATCTGGACCTCCTGGCCCTTGAGTACTTCAGCGATCAGTGCCTTGATCTTGTCATCTAGGCCACTGAGAGAAGTGTTAATCATTTCTTGCACTTGATTAGTAGTGATTCCGGAGGATCGTTGTTGTTCAAGGCTCAGGAATCTATCAGCTGATTCCTTCCTAGCCTTGCCCAACTCAGCATTGAGTTTCTTGATCTTCTCACGCTGACGATCGAGCTTACCCAGGATAGTCCTCCCTATCAACGACACTCCCACTGCGATGGTTCGGATTCTCCTCTTCTTAGCTGACTTAGACTTGGTGGCAACCTTCTTCGGGACCTTTCCAGAAGCCTCAGCAATCCCTGTCCCTAGGAGTGCTTCATCGGCCGGTGCACCTCCTCCCAAGGTCACACCTTTCCCGACTACTGGCATAAGTGCCATAGAAGGGTTGGGTTGAGGATTGTTGGCCCTGACTACCCGGAAGAAGTCTTCTTTGTTGATGACTTGGGCATAAGATCGGAGCCCAAATCTGTCTAGAATTCTCTACTCTTCATCCCTGAGGTTGTCTTCTCCGATAGCTTTGATCAGGGCAGCAACTTCGGGTACTGAGGACTTCCTCATCATCACCAAGACCCTCAGTCTGATGACCTCCTCACCATATGCTTTCTCAAAATCAGGAAAGTGCTGATCGACAAACGTGATGGCCTGACATCTGGCATCCATCTCGAATGGAGTTAGTGATTAGCGTTTAAGTATGCATGTATTTTACCTATTTTGTGTACTATAATGTATTGTTTAGCGTATTTATATATAATTTCACATTTTCCAATTAGTTATAAGTATTTGTGTTTTCTATATAAATAAGAGATGTATGTATAATTCAACCTGACCATTATGTCTATTGTATATTGTTGAGGTCTTAAGTGGAGTTATACTTATCCAAATTTTATGATATTGAACACCTAAGACAATGTACTAAATACTTAAGACATTTTAGTGATCCAATTCTACAAGTTTGGATTGTATTTGTACTCAAAAGTGAAGACTCCATTTCTGTCTAATGTTTGGACTCAAAACACAGTTTCGTATTTGCACAATATCTGGAGCCTCACTAAACCAATTGAACCAATTCCAGTTGTATTTGATCACTAATTCGTTTATATACAACTTGTCTTCAGGGCCCAAGTGTCAAAAGTTCCGGTTTCAATGGTCAAAATGACAATCAATGCAAGGGCTTCAGAATTCCGCCATCTCAGTACACATGTTGGGAAACAATTCACCATAATTCACACAAAAGTCCAATTTACACAAGACCAAATCCATTGGTTAGAAAAGAAATTCATCAAGACACAGTAAAAATATTAAAGGCGTTGATTTTGTGCAAGCTGAGATATCTGCTTTTCAAGAGACCACCATTAATTCGCGGAGAAAAACAATCCAGTTTTACCAACTTCACTATTCTGGTCATAACTCACAATCTAGAGACCCGATTTTTGAGATATTAGACTCCTTGGAAAGCTAATCCAACGGCCTACAACTTTAATTCAGAAGTCAAGATGAAATTCGGACGGAAAGGGCAATTAAATTACTGATCTTTAAAGGCCACGTGAATTAGTTGCTAAAGTCTCCATAATTCACTGATGCTCACCTTCTCCGGCATCAGAACTCCCTTGCTCCTCCTGAGAAACTTTTCCTCCTTCACCTTCACCTTCGTGCTCCTCCTGAGCCGGCACCGACGGTTCAGCCTGAACCTCCTCTTCACCCAAGACCTCCACAATCTTCATCACTGGGTCCTCCTGAACAGGCTCCTGAACAGCCTGTTCCCCTTCAACCTGAGCCACCTCAACCTGAGGTGCCGGCTCAGTGCCAGAAGCTGCTGTGGTCTCTGATGAAGGAATGTCAGTGGGTGCCAAGAAAGAAATTGGCACAGCAGCAAGAGTGGCGGTTGATTCGGACGGTTGATCAGGGTGATCAGACTTAGTGTCAGAGTCATGAAGCATCATCTTTTTCTCCCCGATCACAATCCCCTTAACCTTGACTCTCTTCGGTCCTGACTTCACTGGGTCCTCCTGAGCCTTTGAACTTGCTGCCTTTCCCTTCCCTTTTCCTCTTACCACCTTCTTGACCTCAGTGTCAAGCATCCGTTTGATGGTGTCAGCCGAGTTCTTGAAAAGGATATTCTTGTCCTTGAAGTCTTCACAAGCTTCCTTATCAACATCTCCAAGAAAGCTTTGAAGCATCACTGACATCCAAAGTGAGGATTCTTGTCCAGCACAATCTTGTCTCCCATCAACCTGACCTTCTTCGCCTCCTGGACAAGTTTCAGAAGGAAGAACTCCTCCCAGTCTATCAGAGCATTGTCCACCACGACAGCCAAACCCTGATCTTGGGCTGACTGATCTACTCCATACCACCCATGAAGCCCATGATACTCTGAACGACTACCTCGAATAAGAGCTTGTACTCAGGCTTCAGTAGCTTCTTGTTCATTGTGCTGAAAATTGTTGTAGGAACGATCAGGTACTCATTCATACAATCCTGCTCCTCTCCAGCCTTGTAAGTAGTCAGGTCTGCCAACTGCTTCTCTTCAGTAGAATGAGGCAGATTGTAGGTCTTCCTGATGAGGTCCTTGACCTAGATCCTCTCAGTGAAATGTTGAACTACTTTCTTCCCATTCTTCTCCACCGAGCGCCTGAGTGGAATTACTGATTCCCACTCATCATCCTCGTTCATCTTCAGATTGGCGTAGAAAGCAATGATCTGATGAGGACAGGTCTTGGCTGGCTTCTTGGTGATGAAATCTAGGAGCCCAGCCTGATTGATGGCTCCATAGACCTAAGAGAGCTCCTTGATGGTGGATCGATGTGAGAAATCCACCAGCCACTCGTAAGACACCTTCGACTCAACTTCGAAAATGGCAGCGTGAAACCTCCTAGTGTCTTCAAGAGATTGAGCAGCAGAAGAAGCCATGGATGCAAGGAAAATGAGAGAGATAATTTGTAGAAACGTTTGGGTTAGAAAATATGAGTGCGCAAATTGTGAAATGTGCACAAAGCTTCCTTTTATACTCAAAGATTCAGTTTTAATGAACGGATTTGATTGAAAGTCTTTTAAAATTCAACGGATTAGATGAAGGGGTATATCCATAATAAAACTTTACCAATTTCAGTTTTCAAAGCTAATAATTCAAACTTTATAGAAAACTGTTCCCGCTCACTTTGCATTTAATGCGTGTCAGAAGAATGTTTGAAATAAATACGCATTTTGCAATTAATAAAAACTGAATAATAAATGAACGGCTGGGACGAAAGTTTAAAAACCTGTGATTGATGTAATGTCAGACATGATCAGAAATGATACAAGCAGGCCATAATTAAAGCAAAGGTTTAATAATACATACCCGTCAGTCAGATATAGAAACCTGACTGATACCTCTGAGTCTGATCAGGGTGACAAGCCCTGAGCTCTGTGTCCTGAACCTAACTATAAATCAGACCTGAAGATCCAAATCTGATGTCTGTTCCCCCTGAAAGCCATCCATCTTCTTGCAACCTGATCCTGAGTTAGTCATTCCTCCTGACCACCTTGTTCAATCCTGAACTGAGGTTCATACTGAACCATCTACTCCTGGGTCAAGAAGTCCTAACTCCACTGACAACTCAACAAACCTGGTTTCAGGCAAAGCCTTAGTCAGGATATCAGCTCTCTGCTTGTCAGTGGGGATCCTCTCCATCCTTATATCCTTCTTCTCAACATGATCTCTTATAAAGTGATGCCTGATGTATACATGCTTACACCTTGTGTGTAAGACTGGGTTTTGGGATATGGCAATGGCACTATTATTGTCACAATAAATTGGGACATCAGTGGCCTCTATTTGGTAGTCTCTCAGTTGTTGCTTCAACCAAAGGATCTGAGAGCAACAACTGCCAGCTGCCATATACTCAGCCTCAGTAGTAGACGTTGCAACACTGGTTTACTTCTTAGAAAACCAAGAGATCAGTTTACTCCATAGAAACTGACATGTGCCTGTAGTTGATTTCCTATCAATCCTACAGCCTCCATAATCAGCATCAGAATACCCTGTCAGTTTTAAGTTGTCATCAGAGGGATACCAAAGTCCTAAATTGACGGTACCCTTCAGGTATTTTAGTATTTTTTTGGCACTCTCTAGACGACTCTTCTTCGGATCAGACTGATACCTTGCACAAACTCCGACTGCATAAGTGATGCCAGGACAACTTGCAGTCAGGTACAATAAAGATCCAATCAATGCCTTATATTCAGTCTGATTCACTGAGGTCCCCTCCTTGTCAGGATCCACCTTCTCATTTGTGTTCATGGGAATACGTGAGACTTTGCTGGTCTGAACTCCGAATTTCTGAATTAAGTTCCTCGCATACTTGGACTGATTTATGAAGATTCCGGAGTCAGTTTGCCTGACCTGAAGACCTAAGAAGAAGTTCATTTCTCCCATCATTGACATCTCAAATTTCCCAGTCATCAGCTTGGAGAATTTCTCACAAAACTTCAGATTAGGAGATCCAAATATTATGTCATCCACATAAATCTGAACCAAGAGAATGTCTTCCCCTTCGGATATCCTGAAGAGGGTCCTGTCTACTGTTCCTTTCACAAACCCGTGGTCTATCAGGAACTGGGAAAGTGTATCATACCAAGCTCTGGAGCTTGCTTCAGGCCATAAAGGGCTTTCTTCAGGTGATAAACCTTGTCACCGACTTCGAACCCTGGAGGTTATTCCACATAAACCTCCTCGTTCAGTACACTGTTCAGAAAAGCACTTTTCACGTCCATCTGATACACCTTGAACTTCTTGAATGTTGCGTAAGCCAAGAACAACCTGATTGCTTCCAACCTTGGAACTGGGGCAAAGGTCTCATCGTAGTCGATTCCTTCGACCTGAGAGTATCCCTTAGCTACCAGCCTGACCTTGTTCCTGACAACAAAATTCTTCTCATCCCTCTTGTTCTTGAAGACCCACTTGGTGCCAATGACATGTTGACGCATAGGTCTATCAATTAACTCCCAAACCTGATTCCGCTCAAACTGATTGAGCTCATCCTGCATGGCTAGGATCCAGTTGGGGTCAGCAAGAGCTTCTTCTATGCTCTTAGGTTCATGATCACTCAGGAAACAGTAGAACATAACACTCTCACTAAAGGACAACCTTGTCCTGACCCCCTCATTGACATCACCAATGATGTCAGCTAATGAGTGATCATCTAGCCACCGCCTCCTGCTGACGACTGCACTGGTAGCTGCTAATGTTCCCTCGCCTGAACCTGAAATGTTAGTTTCAACAATAATAGGCAACAAAGTGAAATGAGCAAGAACAGGGGACACTGAGTCATTTCCTGAGGGTTGCACAATATCAGGGACATTGTTTCCCCCTACAGAGTTGGACTCAGTAACTGTCTCAGGTGCAGAAGTATCATCACCGACAGTACGTACCTCAGGTTGAGTCTGTGCCTCTGTCTGAGACTCAACATTCTCCGAGGCTGGGGCTTGCTGAGGGTTGGCCTGTGGTCCATCCTGATCGTCATCATCATCCCATCCCTTGGGAGCATTCATGAATTTGACCTTGAACTCAGGATTCTTCAGGCTCAATCTTGTCACCCTCTTGGTAACCCCCTCAGTGTCAGGACTCGGAACCTGTTTTCTACGCACTGATGCAGTCTCATCAAACATAACATGAGGTGTTTCCTCCACACAAAGGGTCCGACAGTTATACACCCTGAAAGCTTTGCTGACTGAGGAGTATCCTAAGAAAACTCCCTCATCAGACTTGCTATCAAAGGCTTTCAGCTGGTCTTTCCCATTGTTCAGGATGAAACACTTACACAAAAAAATATGGAAATAGGAGATGCGAGGCTTCCTTTTGTTCCAAGTTTCATAAGGTGTCTGAGCATGTTGTTTGTTCAGCATAGATCGGTTCTGAGTGTAGCAAGCAGTGTTGATTTTTTCAGCCTAGTACTTCTTGGGTAGTCTTGACTCAACCAACATGGTCTGGGCAACTTTCTTCAGGGTCCGGTTTCTTCTCTCAGCTACCCTATTCTGCTGAGGGGTCCTGGCTGCAGAAGTCTCATGAGCAATACCTAGGTCAGTACAAAAATCAGTTATAATTGAATTAATAAACTCAGTTCCCCGATCTGATCTGATCCTAATGATGCTTTGACGCTGTTCAGTACTCAATTTCTTGAGTAACTCAGGAAGCTTGACCTGAGTCTCCTTCTTGTTCAGCAAGAAAATCACCCATGTGTACCTGGAATAATCATCAACAACAACAAGGGTATATTTCCTACCATTTATGCTGACAGGAGTAATCGGACCAAAGAGATCCATGTGCAGGAGCTGAAGCACTCTGTCAGTTGAGAAGGCATCTTTCTCGTTGAATGAAGCTTTGGTTTGCTTGCCTTCCTGACGTGCTCCGCACACGTGGTTTTTGCTAAAAACTTCATTCCGTAGACCTTCTACAAGAGAAAGTAGAGAGATTTTGTTAATAATCTTGAAGTTTAAGTGACTCAGGCATTTGTTCCAAAGCCAACTGAGCTCAGATGAGCTCTTAGCGACCAAACAAGTTTCAGGAGAGCTGCTCTTAAAGTCAGCAAAATAAACATTTTCTCTCCTGACACCTGTAATAAGAACCTGCAGTGTAGATTTATCTTTCACAAGGCATATGTTACATATAAACTCTACACTATATCCTTGGTCACAAAACTGACTGACCGAAAGCAGGTTATGCCTAAGACCCTCAACAAAGGATACATTAAGCACTCTAACAGAACCAACAACAAGGGTACCGAATCCTCTGGTGAAACCCTTAGAGTTATCACCAAAGGTTACCTGCGGGCCTCCCTGAGCTACCTAGTCCTGAAAGAGATCACGAAATCCAGTCATGTGTCTGGAACATCTTGAGTCCAAGTACCAGTCCTTCATCAGATCCTCCTTCCTCTTCTTGTAGCCCGCAGCTACCTGAAAAGAATCAGGCCTCAGGTACCCATCTCGTATTGGGTCCTACAGTGTCAGCCATACCCTTCGGGATCCAGATTTGTTTAACAATGCTGATGGGATCAGAAGTGTAAACATGTCTCCCTGAAATATCAACATACACTGTCCTCTTCTTCCTTTGTGCCTGGGAAGTTGAGGGTGTATGTGTGTCAGCCTGAGTCTCAGGAGCCCTGGATTGATTCCTGGGGGCGGGCCTCCTGTTCCTCCTTGGCCTGGGTGCATTGGGCTGAGGTTTGTTCTGAGAAGGAGTAGCTCGGGCCTGACCTCTAGGTACTTGAGGTCTGACCTGAGTGTTATCGGAGTCAGGTCTCCGTTGCCTTTTAGGGGCCATTTGGTTTGTACTTCTCCTCTGAGCATTTGGACGCTCCTGATGGGCCCTGTGCCCTGTCTGAGGCCTCTGGACCTCAGTAGTCCTTGACCTTGCCTGAGGCCTCCCCTGACCAGAGTTCCCTCTGCCCTGAGTATTTCTAGGCTGAGCCTGAGAAGTACTTGGGGCTGAGTTCTTTCCAGCCTGAGGGTTCCTAGGCTGAGCCTTGGAGTTCCCTTGATCCTTTTTCCTCGACTCAGGATGAGGAGCTTTGGCCTTTCCATTAGGTTTCGACCTAGATTCCTCAGTCCTTTGCCTGACAGGTTCAGACACTTTCTTCTTCCCTTTGCCTTTATCCCGACGAGTAACACTTGGGCTCTTGTCGTCAGTTTGGGCAGGGACAAACTTCTTCTGAGAGTTGCTCCCTGAAGCACATCTGTTCTTCTTGCCCTTTGGGTCTTTAGAGGCATCATAGCCTAACCCAGCTTTTGCACCATCAGTCAGCTGAGAGAAACTTGTTAACTCATCAACCACTTGGGAAGATGCGTGTAACTTCTTCAGCTTTTCCTCAAGGTGCCCATTTTCCTTTTTCATGGCCTCAATCTCAGTGGTGTACTGAAGCACCAGTTTTTCATGAGCATTCTCCTTTGAGATCAGCTCAAGATCCCAAGCAGTTTGCTCAGCACAAAGGCGAGCTTGCCACTCAGTTTCGAACATCTCCCTTAGAGCAATTCGCTCAATAATCAGCTGTTCCTAAGCAAGGAACAAATCAGTGTCACGATACTCAATCAGTGAGCTAATTACACCTTTCAGTCTTTCAACCTCCAGTGGAGTTTCATCATGCTTATTCCGAGCATGAAGCAACTCTTCCTGAAGATTTACTAGCCTGAGGGCTTCCTCAGTATCTCTCAATCTGAGAGACTCAGTTAACCGATCATTCTCCCCACTCAGTTATGCGTTTACATCTACTGTGTGAATATGAGTCTCCTGCAGCCTTGAGAAGTCAACCATCAATTGCTCTAGGGTGAGCTGAATGTCGAGTTCTCCTGCTGAGTCTGAGCTAAGCTCAGGTGCGTGATCAGGAGAAGAGGCAGAAGAACATACCTCATCATCTGCCATCAGGCAGAGATCATCATACTCCTCATCGGAGAAGAGTTCAGGGGACCGGTGTCCTAGGCCATCTGAATCTGAGGAATCCTCAGCAAGCATTGCTCTCCAGTCTGATGCCCTGAGCTCTCTCTTGGCTCTCCGATCTTCTCGCTCACGAGCACTGAGCTTCGGACAATCATACTGATAATGTCCGGTCTTGTGGCAGTGGTAACACTAATCTACATCCGAAACACCCTTTTTGTCAGTGTAGCTTTTATCTGATGACTCCCTCCGGCTCCCTGATGATCTTTCAGGCTTGGAGCTGGATCTTCTGGGATCAGCATCATGTCTCCTCTTCTCATCTCTGCGCCGCTCAGGCTCCTCTCCCTCTCTCCTGGAATCTGAACCCCTCATTTCTTCCCCCCGGGGGCTCGATCTCCTGGGGCTGGAATACTTGTGATCACGAGAATCAGTATAAAACTTCTTATACCTGCCGAAATGAGAGTTCAGCTTCTCGAATCTCTGTGCTATCAGGCTGTACTCCAGGGCTAGCTCATCCTTGCTCATATCTCTGAGTGATTTCGAGCCAGATCCAGCCTCAGGCTCAGGAGTAGCTTTAAGAGCCACGCTCTTTTCCTTTTTAGGTGTCTTCTCCTCACTCACATCCTCACTGACAGCACCTTTCTTCTTCCTCTTATCGAGGTCGAATTCCAGAGCCTTTAACTCTGAGTATAGGTGAGAGTAAGGAATGTTTGTGAGATCCTGAGTGTTCTTCAACAAGATCACTCATGTGTCCCATCTTTCAGGGAGACAGTTCAGGATTTTTGATGACACCTCCCTCTTAGGAAAGTCCTTCCCAAGGGTTGATAGCGCGTTCATCATCTTAATGAACCGAGCTTCCATCTGATCGATGGACTCTCCTTCTAACATCCGAAAGGCCTCAAACTTCCTGATAGCAAGATCACGCTTGTTCTCCTTGATCTACTCTGAGCCCTCATTCATCTCCTTCAGTGCATCCCAGATCTCCTTCGCAGTCGTCAGATGCATGAGCCTAACCGAGTTCTCGTAAGAAATGGTATGGAGTATAATGTTATTCGCAACATTATCCAGTCCGATTTGCTTAATCTGACCAACAGTAAGCATGGACCTCTCCACAGTCTCATCTCCGACAGCCGGAACAGGGACATTTCCAGCTACGGGCCAGATGGTCTGAAGATTCCTCATAAATCTGATCGGACCATACTCAATCACCTGGGGCATCTGATCATGGATGGAGTAAAGATGTGCAAGGACCCTGAATTTCCAATAATCATAATTATCAATAGAGAATTCAGGAAGACTGCCTTCAAGGCGCTTAGAACCGGATGCCATGATATGCAAGTTTTTAGAAACAGGATCAGTTCAGTTGACCACCAAAAGTTTCTCCTCAGAAACTGTTGGTAAACAAAGTCAGTAGTCTTTTGAACCACTGCTCTGATACCACTTGTTGGTCCCGAAACGAGTATAAATCAGTGTATGAGGGGGAATGCACTGATGTCAGATTTTCCCGAAACACTCAGGAAAATCTCTTTCAGACTTAGTCAGGAAGATCCTGATGTGTTCAGTAAACTGATGGTCCTCAGGGGCAGCAGGGACGGATCAGTAACGAACCAAAGAGGCTAAGTCAGAGTTGTGCTCTCAGAAGCTCAGTAGAGATAACAATCCTACTGACCGCTCAGAAGCTAGTCAGTTGGGCTACTATCTCAGTAAGCTTAGTTTAGTGCGGAATGTGAGCCCTTAAGTTTCTACTCGTTTTAGTTCCTGAAAACTTATCAGTTTGCTTAGTGAAAACGTGGTTAAGGCTAGTGCACAGTTTTAAGGTTAGGATGACAAAGTCAGTCCTGATGGTTTCCAAAACAATGCAAGTATGCTTCAGTTTAGTATGATGACAGTTATGATCCTGAGCAAATAGTAAATCAGCACACAAGGGTCTTTTTAACGTGGTTCGGAGATAACCAACTCCTACGTCCACAATCTGATTGAACAAGAAGCTATCCTCAAAACCCTGAGGATAGGTACTTGATTTTTACGTGCCAAGGGACACGAGTAGCCAACTTTCTCTCTTAGGAACTGACCCCTGGGTGGTTTTACAAGTCCCAGTCCTTCCTACCAACCAACTCACAACCTGAGGGGTTTGGTATTCATGTTTTCCAACTATTGTGTATTGATCCTTCTAACAAATCAGTTCTAATGATAGGATCAATACTCTAAGCAAAATACAAAAAATATTTCCTACTACAACACTAGGGAAATTTAGAGTTTCAGAGTGTTGCTTCAAATGAACTTTGAGTGCTTGGAATCTTGAGAGTTTCTCTTGGAAATTTCTCGTTAGCCTTGAATGGGAGCAAGGTCTTCTGTATTTATAGGGAGGTTTGAAATAGATTCGTTGGAATTGATCAGTTTCAAACCTTCCTATTTAGGGTAGATGTAGGTTCTGGTTGTCCTTGTCTGACATGGACCATACCTAGTATGGCAAAGTTTCTGATCCGCCGCTTGCGCCTCTGAGAAGCATTAAATGCGCTCAGTCTCCGTACATACGTGTCACCTTCTAACTGGTCACTTTGTCAATGACTAGTCTGTCGGCATTGACTTCACTGAACCTCGTACATTTATAACTCTGAGTCCCTCGTTCTTTACTCAGTATAAATGTTTGTTTTATGTTGGAGACTCTGACATTCTTTTTGCTTCTTTAGCCTTCCATTTGCACGTGTAACCTTTGGGTTTTAGGACTTACTAGACCCAAGTCAGGACTTAAGAACATCAGTAAGACATTCAGCCTGATCAAGGTTACTTATGCCCTCACTGATAGAGACTTCCCTGAGCATGATTAGTTTACTCAGTTCTGTAAGGATCAGTGGACTTCTTCAGGATGACTTCTAGGCATCTTCAGGAGTCTTCCTAGGTTTTTCAGGTTCAGCTTCAGGTTGACCATCTTCAGGACGATCACACCTTCAGGGTTGGAGATACTTCAGACTTCAGATTTTAAGGACGTCTCTATCAGTCTTCACTCCTCAGTACGTTCCCTCTGAACTGAATACCTGTGAATAGAAAAATCTATTCTAACCTATCTATCCTGAGCCTATCATCCTGATGAACTATACTTAGGCAAATTCATCAAGGGGTTTTGGGATCTAATCAAAACACTTAAGATTGTCCCAACATCGCTTGAATCACACATGAGCACGAAGGGCTCATTCCAGTTTGGTTCTATAAGTATAGGAGCACTCACCAATGCCTCTTTCAATTTCTTGAAAGCACTGAGACAATTTTCATCAAAAATAAAAGGCACAACTTTTTCTAATAAATGATATAATGGTTTAGAGAATTTAGAAAAATCCTTAATAAACCGTCTATAAAATCCTGCGTGCCCAAGGAATGATCTCACTCCTTTCTCATTTGTAGGTGGAGGTAATTTTTCAATAGCTACCACTTTGGCTCTGTCCACTTGCAATCCTTGTGCTGAGATATGGTGTCCCAACACTTCTCCTTCTGTCACCATGAAATGGCACTTTTCCCAGTTAAGCACCAAATTCGCTTCCTCGCACCTGCTCAACACTTTCTCTAGATTGACAAGGCAAAAATCAAATGTAGAGCCAAAAATAGAAAAGTCATCCATAAACTCCTCCATGACACGCTCAATTAAATCATGGAATATAGACATCATGCAACGCTGGAACGTATCAGGAGCATTACATAACCCAAAAGGCATGCGTCTCCAGGCAAACGTACCATAAGAACATGTAAAAGTGGTTTTCTCTTGGTCTTCAGGAGCAATCATAATCTGATTGTATCCCGAATAACCATCAAGAAAATAGTAATATCTATGCCCACACAACCTATCTAGCATCTGATCCATAAAAGGCAATGGAAAATGGTCCTTACAAGTGGCTTTATTCAATTCTCTATAATCCACACATTCTCTCCATCCCGTAGCAACCCTAGTAGCTATTACCTCATCATTTTTAGTTTTAATCACAGTCATACCACCCTTCTTAGACACAACATGCAGAGGTGAAACCCATGGACTATCACTAATGGGGAATATCATTCCAGCATTCAACAATTTAAGCACTTCCTTTTTAATGACTTCCTGAATTATGGGATTAACTCTACGTTGATGTTGCACTACTAGTTTGCTACCTTCCTCTAGCCTTATCTTATGCATGCAAATAGAAGGATTTATGCCTTTCAAATCTTCTATTGACTACCATATAGCAGATTTATGTCTTCTCAACACATCAAGTAATCTAACAAGATCAATATTTTCAAGGGAAGAAGACACAATTACCGGATACAATTCGTTCTCATCCAGGAAGGCATACTTCAAATGCTCTGGAACTGGCTTTAGGGTAGGCCCTTTCTTCTCAGTCTCATGCTCCTTACACTCCTCCAGTTCCTGAGTTGCTTCATATCCCTTGCCTCATTCATCTCGAGTACTTCTTCCAAGTGCCTGCAAGTCTCAAAGTCATTAGTAACAAGCATATGAGTATCACTAATATGAGAAGGAATAACATAATCAGGAGAAAAGATAGAGATAGAAGATGATTCAAATATTTCTGCAATATAGGTATCCACAATGTCAAGTGTTTGACATGTCTTCTTCTCCATCGGGTACTTCATTATGTCATGGATAGAAAAGTGAATTTCCTCGTCATTGAATTTCAGGGTAAGCTTTCCATTGTGCACATCAATCACCGCTCTCGCAGTCGAGAGGAATGCCAATATGAGAGGAACATCTTTGTCTTCCTCCATCTCCAAGACATAAAATCAGCAGGGAACACAAACTTCTCCACCTTCACTAGCACATCTTCTATAAAGCCATTCGGAGTAGTTGTAGAACCATCAGCTAATTGAAGGGTTGTCGAAGTGGACTTCATATCTCCCTGATTGAGACTCTTGAAAATGGAAAAGGGCATCAGATTGATACTTGCCCCTAAGTCACACAATGCATTCCTTACCACCCCATTACCCATATCACATGAGAGAGTGAAACTGCCTGGATCCTTCATCTTTGTTGGTAAATTCTTTTGTAGCAATGCACTACACTCCTTGGTGAGCTTCACCACCTCAGGCTCATCTATTCTCCATCTCTTAGCGAGCAAATCTTTCAAGAATTTTGCGTAGCTAGGCATTTGCTGGAGTGCTTCGTAGAACGGGATATTGATGTAGAGTTTCTTGAATACCTCTAGGAATTTTCTGAATCTCTCATCGAGCTTCTTCTTCATGAATCTCTGTGGGTATGGGACTGGTACCACAGATTTTGGTACTCCCCACTCATCAACTTCCATCTTCTTCTTATTACTCTCCTCCATTTGCTTTAAAAGTAAAGCAAGCATCTCATCTGTAGTGGCTTTTCCTTCGCTATTTAGAGGTTTCGATCCCGGATCAATCCCTGGTGGAAGTTGAATAACAGCTTTTGGGTTGGAGTAGGAAAAAATTTCATATTTTCTGGAGTTGGGATTATAGGGCTGATTTGTTGGGTAGTTGTTCTGGTACTTCTGCTGAAAGGGTAGTGCAACATATGGTCTCGGCCCTTGAGAATTTCCATAGTTGTGTTGTTGATATGACCCTTGGTATGGTTGTCTACCCATGAAATTCACCTCCTCAATGGGTGCTTGTGAGAAGCCCTGGGGTTGAGAGGTTTCACAAACTTGATTTACTTGGCCAGAAGGTGCAGGTTGGGAAAGGTTTCCCATCTTCTCCATGAACATCATCATCATGCTCTTCATGTTCTTACATTCTTCCTCCACCTGAGCTATCCTGTCATTGCTTCCATATACTCCTTCACTCTGAAATGAGTCATTAGAAGCGATGTTCTCGATGATATCATTTATTTATCTCACTGTCCTGGTCCACACTGTTCCTCCTGCACAAGAGTTTAGATAACTTTTGTCTCTCTCATTCAACCCAAATGTGAAGGTAAGAAGTATCTCTTCCTCCCTAAGTCCATGTTGAGGACATGCTAACAACAGGTTATGATATCTCTCCCAAGCTTCAGACATAGACTCACTGGACTGTTGCTTAAAGCTCTTTATGGCATCCCTAGCTTTCAACATTCTTGAAGGTGGATAGAACTTCTTAAGAAATTTGGAGCTTAGCTCATCCCAAGTTGTTACCATTGGAGTAATGCTTGATACCCACATCTTAGCCATGCCCTTCAAGGTCCAATTGAATAACCTCATGTTGGAATTTTTGCTCCTCGAAGAGAGCTTCGATTCGATATATTACTCACCCAATTCTGATATTGGATGAATGAGAAATTGAAGTTTTAAGTTTGTTGTATCAAA